>VMDR010037680.1:0-10170 GCA_007922815.1 Macrotus californicus | reverse complement strand
AGGTACAAAATAGACAGGGGGAGGTTAAGAATAGTATAGGAAATGGAGAAACCAAAGAATTTATATGTATAACCCATGGGCATGAACTAAGGGGTGGGGGGAATGCTGGAGGGAATGGGGGTACTGGGAAGAGGGAGACAAAGGGGAGAAAAAAATGGGACAACTGTAATAGCATAATCAATAAAATATACTTAAAAAAAAGTTCTTATGTTCAAATCAAGTTCCAACCAAGTTCATACATTGCATTTGGTTTATTGGTCTCTTAAGTCTTTTGTAACAGTTGCCCATCCCTACTTTTTCCCAATAACATGTGTTTGCTGAAGAAATAAGCTCATTTGTTTTATAGAATTTCCCACATTCAGGACCAGGCTTATTTGTACCCTTGTGGTGGTATTTAACAACTAACTCTATGTTCTCTATTTCCTGTAAACTGGTAATTAGCTATGGAAGCTTATTGAGACTCTGGTTCAAATTTGTGGGGACAGGATGTGGGCAAGTATATTTCACAGGAGGAGTTGTTTCTTTTCTATCAGATCACATCAAGAGGAATATAATGTTCCAGTGTCCCACTGTTAGTGACATTGAGATTGATCAGTGGGTTCGAGTGCTGTCAGGTTGGTTCTCCATTATAAAGCTCCAATTTCACAATTAGTGGGTGATTTTAGCACCCACTAACGAGTGTCGCCTAGCTCCATTATTTCATAAGATGTTGCAAAATAGTGGTCACCTATTTCTAGCACCCTTCTGACTTATTAGCTGCAATTCTCTATAAAGAACTTACCCTGAAGTACAGGCTACGTGTATGTTTTTATACACACAAATATATTTGTATGTTCCTTTCTTTCTTATGCTGCAAGTAGCATACTTTATGAATACTTTATTTTTAATTTACTTTTATCACTTAACAAATAGATCCTCAAGACTACTTCATGGCAAAATGTACCATATGGTCACTGAACCATTTCTGTAGTGATGGATGTTTGGCAAGTGTCCACTCTTCCACTATTACAAGCAATGTTGTAATAAATGGACTGGTGTCTACCATTTTGAATTTTGGGGATAACATTTAAGTGAACTTTTAAAATGGCACTAAACATGCCTTATTAAAAATGATGTTTTCAACATATTACACTTAATTAAAAAGAAGTTTAAGCCCAAGGTACACGAGAGTGTAGAGAACAGTGACTGCAATGCACACCTGCTTCACAGTCAGTCTCTGGGAGTGTGACAGTTTGTGAATTTCTATTCCCAGCCCCAGGCCTCTGAACAGTCAGGTGTGGGATTCCCTGACCTCGTGGGGAAAGCAGTGCACTTAGACTTGGAAGACAGACAACTGGGTTCAGTCAGGAGATTCAAACCAACACAGTCAGGTCTGGTTTCTTTAGCAAAGATTCCTTGTATGTTGGAGATTAAAAAAAAAAAAATACCTTTCCTACTAACTTCATAGGATTTCTGCAAAGTTCAAATTCAACTATGTATAAAGAGAGCAGTTTGGGAACTTCAGGAAAATTTAAATGTTAACATCTAGCAATAGTAGGGCATCTGCTAAACCAATATCACCACCTTCACCATTAATAAGTATCCTACCCCTACCTTCAATCTTAAAGACAAAAATAAGGGGCTATCTTTTGTCCTTAAACGCCTGCATTCCTTCACTGATTCATTTCTGAAGGTTCATGTGAAAGAACCTGGCCAGTGAGAATCCAAAGCACACAGTGCTCTTTAAGAATTCCCACCTCTCTCTAGGATACCGCATGCTGTCACAGCAAGGATTTGGTCCATACAGCAAGAAAACACAGCTCAGGGCCACTCAGAGTCTGCTTTTGATGAACTTTATATAAAGGTGGACCATGCTTGATGCTTCAGAAATCATTGCCAGTAATGAGACACACAGAGAGAGAAAGAAAAGGCCAGCCCACCACCAATGTCCTAAAGAAGAATTTGTTCTGCCATAGTTTGGTGCGTGGTGCACTTTCAGCCTAGTTCTGTAAAGCCAATAAATCCAGACAGGTTCTGACTCTGTTTATTTGTTAAATGACAGGCAAAACCACTATAATTTTTGTCATCTTTCTAAAATAGAAAACTGCACTATTCAGTGGCATTTTTTTCTTAAGGTTCCAGAACAGTTCCTACCATGTGCTTGTTGGATTGTCATTCCTCTACCACAGGCCTTGAAGTACAAGGTATGGCCAAACAACATGCAGGGGTAGATACGAGAGCCTTCAGCAGAAGGGGATGGCTGGACGGTGAGCGCAAGCCTGGGTGCTTTCTACATCTACTCTGGGGAAAACGTCTGTAGTCAACATTTACTAAGGATTCAGAGAAATTCAGTAAGATGGAAAAGCTGTAGATGGCCTTTCAACTGTTGGATCTGAGTAATGCATGAACATCCACTTTTGAAATGCACATTAGGCATTAGGTTTGGGGGGATAATTAAATTTAAATAACCTCTTCTCTGAATCAAGAGTATCGAGAATTGACTCTTCACAGTTGGCCAAGTGGCACTGGGATAGGCGCCTGTGAGGTCAGAGCCTCTGTCCCCTGTGAGCTGTGGGCTCAGCACACGCACAGATGAAAAAGAGCACCCCTTTCTAAATGCAGGTTGGTCTTCTAAACAGACGTTCAGATACACAGCAAACAGTCACATAGAATGATATCTCTTTACAGACATACCTCAACACTACTGTGTTGTGGTCAGGTGAAGTTGTAGGTTCAGAGACAGCACAGGCAAGGGAATTACACCCCTCATTCTTGGTAAGGAAGATTTCGTGAAGACTCTCATATCTCTGTAAAGGAGGTCGACAGGAAGATGAGACAGGAAGGGTCAGCCCAGCCTGAAGACGGGTATGGAGAGGGGAGATAAACCCAGACCTGGGGGTGGGGGTAGACTTGCTGACACAGACTAGAGGAACGGGCAGAAAATGGGAAGCTGGAGGGGAGGGAGGAATGAGCACAAAGCGAAGTCTCAGGAAAACCCAACCCACGGATGAGCCTTAACTAGGAGTGAGGCTCTTGGCCTTTATTCAAAATAGTTTTTAACATTTACTGAGGGTTTTACTGTGGGCTTTCTACTTTAAGGGCTTTTACGTGGATTAAGTCAATAATCCTGTGATGTTGGTACTGTTCTTTCTCATCTTCACTTTTCAAGTGAGGAAACTGAAACTCAGAGATCTTATCCAAGGTCACACAGCTAGGAAGCAGCAAAAGTCAAGCCTTGAACCTGGCATTCTGATACTAGCGCCCAGGATCTCAATCACCCCTCAATGCTGCCTCCCTGGTAGAAAAGAGGGCAAGTTACGGTAGAGCATATGGAGGAGAACTGGAGAACGGCAGAGTGGGCCTGGCAGAAAGACAGATTCTCCCATAATGCTCAGACCTGTTCTGAGAAGAAGCACAAGAGACAAAGACTAAGTTATGATAAGTGATGTGGAAGACAGTCTGGTTTTGACCAAAGGGATAAACAGGGCTGAAAACTGGGGATATTAGAGAACATCAGCCCAATTTCAGTGTTCTTTGAAAAGTGGTATGCCAAGGACCTGCCCCAGTCTGTGTTTGTGGTAAGGGAACAGCAGGTAAGGAGGAAGAGGGACGACAGAGAGAGACAAAGAGCACAGACAGGACCCAACCCAAGGAGGGTGCACAGTGCCATGTGAGGGACTTACGGTTGGGACCAGGGATACTTGGGTCAAAACTTGGCACTTTCCATTTATTTCTGTGTAACCATGTGCAAGACAGCTTTATGTCTTTGTTTCCACACCAGTAAAATAAATTTTTAAGTGAAAGCAGGATATATTATTAAATACATAACATGTGCAAAAGCACTAGCACAGCATTTGGCATTGTGAGGGATTCCAAAAATACTAAGACTCAAAAAAGAAGGGAGGGAGGGAAGGAGGAAGGGAGGAAGGAAAGAAGAAGGAAGGAAGGAAGGAAGGAAGGAAGGAAGGAAGGAAGGAAGGAAGGAAGGAAGGAAGGAAGGAAAAAGAACCACACGCCAGCTGCTGCTTCTTTGGATGGGGGAGCAGGCAGGAAAGACTCCCGAACTGGCAGAGAAGGGAGGCATGATGACAGCAGTCTCACAACTACCAGGACTAGGACCTGCATGCTCCATGTGCCACGATGTCTGCACTTTCAATCCTATCTCCAGAAGGATCTTCCACTTCCTAGCAAAAACAGTTAAACTGTTCATTCATTCCTCCTTTTGTTCATTCATCAAACATTAGTTACAGCTACAGAGTTTGGCCAGGAAGTCTGCACAAGTAAAAAGATGTAGGCAAGGGACCACCATAACGTCTATGGAGCTTTGTGTTCATCAGCCTGGTATCTACATGCAGCAAACAGGGTCTACGTACAGTCTAATAATGACTAATGCACACTCCATAACTGCCCTCAACAAGCTTACAATCTACTAGGAAAGACACACATGAACATATTTTTACAACACAGTCTAATCATTCATGGCTATGAAGTACGTTAGAACAGGGAGGCAAAAGTGACAAAATCCTGTAAGGGATTTCATAACTGTTCATACCATCAGAATCAATGCCCCACAATTCTTATAGTAAGGCAAAACGACCTGATGGTTACTCCAACATTAATTTTCATGAAGTTATTATTTTTAATTATATTTTATTGTTTATGCTACTACAGTTGTCCCAGTTTTCCCCCCTTTCTCCACTTCCGTCCATCTGCCCCCCTCCCTCGGGCAATCCCCACACGTCATCCATGTCCATAGGTCGTACATTTACATTCTTTGGCTACTCTACTCCCTGTGCCACACTTTAAATCCCCGTGACTATTCTGTAACCACCAATTTGTATGCATTAATGCCTTCACCTTTTCCACCTATCCTCCCTGCCCCCACCCCCTATCTGGCAGCCATCAAAACATTCTCCGTATCTATGACTCTGCTTCTGTTCTGCTTGTTGAATAGAAGCTTTCCTTTTTTATAGAGTTTCTATATGGATAGACGGGGGAACGCCATAAACAAACACAGTATTTTCATTTCAGTAGAGCTTGTCTGTGTAAAGCAGTTCAAACATACATCTGTCCCACTGTGCCTAGATTAATTCACCTTATTTATAAGCCATGTGGGATCATCTTTCAAATGACAGGGTTACCAGTTCAGTAACCAAGAAGGGAAGGAGGCAGGAGGGAAATTTAATTTGTTTGTGAACCTGTGCTGCCTCCTAAGGACCCTTACTTTCTTTTACAACTATTCCCTAGCACAGCATAATCGCAAGTGTGCCAAGGACCGACCGACATCGAGCTCTTTGCTCTTGAAGTCCAAGGTGAACTTTCAAAAAAGAAATCAAGGCAGTCTTCGTCTGTTTTATCATTCTGATATTCAATGTTGCTTGTTTTCCCTGTGATACACACTGTCACTCGTCAGTAACATCTACTGGGTTTTGTGTGTTTGCTTGTATGTCTTACAACATAATTTAAGCTGAAAGATACAACCCTGTATAAAGTAGTCAGGGGCTGATAGGCATGAGAGTCAGGGTGTCCAGTCAAAAGAGTTAGACTTTGGCCCTGACCAATGTGGTTCAGTTGGTTGGGTGTCATCCCGCAAGGGAAACAGTCGCTGGTTCTATTCCTAGTCAGGACACATGCCTGGGTTCCAAGTTCAGGCCCCTGTCAGGGTGTGTACAAGAGGCAACCTGTTGATGTTTCTCTCTCACATTGATGTTTAGGTGTTTCTCTCCCTCTCTTCCCCTTTCTCTAAAAATAAAGAAATAAAATCTTTAGGGAAAAAAAAAGAATCCTAGGAACTAAAAAAAATAAGAGTCAGACTTTGAAGCAAGTCTGGATCTTAGCCCTAGCCCATCTGTTACTGGCCATATAACCTGTGGTTTCTCAGTTAATCTTCTGGAGCCTCAGTGTTCCCACGTGTAAAATGGGGTTGATGACGGTAACATCTACCACGCACAGCTGCAATTAGTTCTCAGAAAAAAGTAACTGAATCTTCTTTCCCCATGCTCAGTTTGGGTAGAAACTCAACAAATTATAGCTGCAACTATTATTATCATCACTAATCTTGTGTGCTTCAGTTTATTCCTTAACCATGTTTCTGTTACACATTCCAGTTTGAAGATCACTCTCTTTGATAGAGGAGAGAAGCCAAATAGTTGAGTAGGTCTGTTTCTCATCATGTTATTATTCTGTCTGCCCCAAGCAATGAGCTTAGCCTTTACTTGTTCTTCTTGTTTTGAACAGAGCTTTAAAGAGGCCTTTTCTGTTGTCTTTAGCATTCTCTCCAGCCTCCACTCAGTCTGAACATGAACTTTGCAGATACTTCTTACTGGTTTGATGCCCTTCTTGTGAATTTGTCCGTAAGCATGGGCTTGTCTTTTAATCATCTGTACATGTTCTCTTAATATCCAAGCCCATTAAAAACTTTTTTTTTCTTAATGGTTCCCTCCCTTTTTACTTCCTAATCAAAAAAAAATTTGTAGTTTTTCTGTAAGATTTTCCTTTCTTTTTCTTTATCTCTTTCTTTCTCCCTTTCTCTCTTCTTGTACTGTCTTCTTTTTCCAAGTCTCTGGACATTAAAACGTACCTATCCTTTCTCTAAAATATATTTTCTTTTCTTTTTTTTTATTTTATTTATTTATTTTTAGACAGAGGGGAAAGGAGGGAGAAAGAGAGGGAGAGAAACATCAATGTGTGGTTGCCTCTCACTTGGCCCCCACTGGGGACCTGGCCCGCAACCCAGGCATGTGCCCTGACTGGGAATCGAACTGGCAACCCTCTGGTGCACAGCCCGCGCCCAATCCATTGAGCTACACCAGCCAGGGCTCTAAAATATATTTTCTAAAGTCACTGTTACTTATGATTGTGCTCAACTTTCCTTTCTTTCCCAGTTATAAAAACAATACCATCATGGTTACTCTCTCCCAAGGTTTTTGGTCAATTCTACTTTAATAAAAAGTCTTTCTAGTTGGCAAGAACTAAGTTCAGAGCAGTATTTCTATCTCATTGCTTCCTCAATTTATGGTTTAAAAAAAAATGACAGAAAGGCTTTTGCTTTCCATGGTTTAAAACATGTATCAGACCTTGAAAAAGTCCACGTCCTCATCAATGACTATATATTGGCTTGGGGCAATTTTAACATTGAGCCAAATCTAAGTATGTGCAATAGCATCAACCAGCAAAGTAAGACTCTTTACTCACTTTCTACACTAACCTATAGTAGTTATTCAAGCACGCTTAAAACATTTTGGCTTCGCTGCAGGAGAACAAGCTGTGCTTTGAAGGGAAGTCACGACGGTTCACAGTTACGGTTTCTGAGGGGCCTGGCACACGATGAAAGTTTATCCCCAGCCCAAGAAGTGGTGGAAACACCTTGCTCTTGCATTTGTTTTTGATTTGCTGTATTTGTGGGGTTTTTTTTTTAATGAGATATAATTGGCATAAACTCTGTTACATTCTTGAGTGCTTGTGTGAATTCATTGCTACCTCCAAAATTCTAACATAAAAACACAAAAAGAAATTCTAACAGAAGTTCAAAACTGATTACCTTTAAAAGGTATTTAAGAGCCCTGGCTGGTGTGGCTCAGTGGATTGAGAGCGGGCCTATGAACCAAAAGGTCGCCAGTTTGATTCCCAGTCAGGGCACATGCCTGGGTTGTGGGCCAGGTCCCCAGTAGGGGGCATGCGAGAGGCAACCACATATTGATGCTTCTTTCCCTCTCTTTCTCCTTCCCTTCCCCTCTCTCTAAAAATAAATTAATAAAATATTTTTTAAAAAAAGAAAAAGGTATTTAAGAGAAACAACCCCAAAAGTAAAACAAACCAAAACCAAACAAATCCGCAGTGTGGGCTAAGTGGAATGGTTAAGATTTAGCTAAGAGCCAGAAATAACAAACAATGTGAATTATCTCGAAGTTCTATCTGTTAAAAGTTTTATTCTTTATTTATTGAATGAGAGGGAATTCCATGAGAGAGGGTTTGCACTTCAACAATCAGCTAAACATACTGAAGTTTTCCCAAAGGCCTAGCTGTTGCCATATTCAAAGTAAAATCTCTTTAAGTCTGGTAAGTGTACCTGAGTTTAATTACTCCCTAGTTAACTACAGGCCTTAGACTACAAATAGCACTAAACATAAAAATATCCTCCAGTTGTCATTCAACTGGTGCACGTGTGCCAGATTCAGTCCCTTTCCCTCTAGCTTCGAATCATCAAACGAATTTTCACTCAGTGCTAAAGATTCTGTAGTGAGGTAAAGCAAAATCAGAGGAAAGTTATTTCTTAGAGAGCTTTAAAAGTAGGTGAGATTCCTGTTTATGTCCAGCTCAAGCACAACGACTGATAGTTTAATATCCATTGTATATTCTTGAATGATGTTTTCAGGAAATAAAACATATTCAGGGTAGCAAATCAAATACAGTGACAAAGAAGAAGACTTTAGTTTTGCCACCGGATCAGCAAAGACCCACACATGTGCTGCCCTGGGCTCTAAGGTAAGCTGCTGGGAAACACACAGTAGCCACCTAAGAAAATTAACCTCGAAAACGGAACCACAAAAACCCACCTCAGTTCTTTCTGAAGCTAACATTACAGCTTGGTCTGATTCACGTTGCAAAGCCGGACTGTGGGGACCGAGAAGTAAAAGGCTTGCTCAAAAGAACACCAGCACAAGGAAAACTGGGCTTCTGCACAAAGGCGAGTTATTTCTTCTAGCTTGCCGTTTACTGCAAGACTAGCCTCTGTTCCCTTGACCTAAGTTTTATCATTCAGCACAACCAAGAGGCCATTTACAGTCCTAACTTCCTCTTAAACATTCTTATCATGATATTCACTAGCAAACACATTCCAAAAAAACAGTCACTTCCACCAAAGCTTAATTGCTGAATCTGAAACTGACTACTTGCTCTTACTCACAAACCAGGGTCTCCTTGTTCTTTGTGACCCTAGGTCTTTCTCCCCTTCTCCTTGACTCAGCAGCTGAGCTCAGCTTCCTCTCTCTGACCTTTCTTTTCCCAATGCTAGAGCACAGCAGGCATTTCTAGGTCAGCAAAGGAAACTATTACTACTGCTTTCCAGAACAGTACTTTCTATGTATTCAAAGGACTGAACAAGGACAAGGAGTCAGTAATTCCCTGTTTTCACCCTGACTAGGGCATGGCATTCACTGCCTGTCTCCATTCTGCGCACAGGGGAAAAGCCCACCATCTACCTCTGTAGCTGGTTATCATCAGGCACAAGAACACTGGGATCACAGTTGCCCAGAGGAAAGCCTTCCACCTCCAAATTCCCTGCCCCATTGCTTAGCATCGTCTTCCTGCCTGTCCCACAAGCGCATGATAATGGCCATCCTTCCTATCCCAGTCATGCATTTCACAACTATTCATTTTTTTCAACAGCTTTATTGACATACCATAAAATTCACCCATTTAAAGTGTTCAACTCAATGGTTTTTAGTACACTCACAGAGCTGTGCAACCACCATGTAATCTAATTTTAGAACATCTCATCGCCCCCAAAAGTACCTATTAGAAGTCATTTCTCAAATCTTCCCTCCCACAAGCTCCCCAGCCCTCCGCAACCACTAATACACTTTCTGTCTCTACGGATTTGCCTAGTCTGGATATTTCATATAAATTTGTGTGGTGTTTTGACTGGCTTTTTCTCACTTAGCATAATGCGTTCAAGGTTCATCCACATTATAGCATGCATATTATTAGTACTTAGTTCCTTTTATTGCTGAATAATATTCCACTGTATGCGTGGATCCCAAGAAGACTACTCATTTGATGTGAACCCAGAGAAGGAGTCCGTTGCAATGGACTCCCCATGGTTAACTGAGGGCCAAAATTTCATAATTAATAAAAGCCTAGAGGCCATTTGCTGGCGGGGGCTTCTCACGTGCTTTGTATACCAGGGAGAACCTCAGACTGAACTCTCAGCTTCCCTACTATGCCCCGCTCATTTGTGCTGTCTGAATCCACTGTTTTAAGGGAGTTCCTGGTTTTGTCTTTTGACCAATGGGCTAAGGCCTGCCCTGTCCCATGAGAACTGCTTCATAAGGACAAATCAGGATGCATAGTGCCAACCAATCAGAACTGTGCAATTCAGACGAATCAGAAGTGTATGAACTTGAATACCTCACATAAAACAGAACTAATTGGGAACCTGGGCAGAAACTTTTGCTATAAAAGGTGGCCCCC
>VMDR010037679.1:0-10176 GCA_007922815.1 Macrotus californicus | reverse complement strand
TTTAGCTAAAGAGTGGCATGTCAGACGTTCTTTTTCCATATACATAATGAGAGAGATGTATATAGGTTAATGTATGTATTTATAGAGATGAATATTATAGCTATTTTAAATTTAAGACTAAATGCCACAGTTGTATTTTTTTAAGTAAGTCTAAGCTCCCCTTAAAGGAAAGCTGAGAAAAGTAGTAATTTGGAACTAGTTGGCTTAACTTAAAAAGCTCCCCTGTGACATTGGAGTGTGTTTCATGCAATTGCTTAGACTTCCTCATTAAAATATTGACTACTCTTTTTCTTCAGTAAATGCTAATCCTGGCTCCCATGTACATGTATTTACATTTCACTGCAGGCAGCCTGCCAGATTAGAAATAAAACCAATTTGTTAATATCCCTATTTCCTTTTCAGCAAAGAAAATATGCATTAAATTAAAGGGTTTTTCGAAAAATAATAAAAAACAGCTCCTGTTGATATCCACCATTTATTTGTCTCTCTGGCTTAGGTTGTGATGGCTCATCTTTCTCCGCTCCTCGCAGCTCTGGCCATTTCTGTGCAAAACTCTGGATTCTCAAAGACCATCACAGGCCCCTTCTCCTCACCTTTCCCACTATTGCACTTTTCCTACTCCCTGTCAGCACCTACCTGAGAGTGCAAACCACCTTTTTTTTTAAAGAATGTGAGCAAATGTGGTTAATCCTGGCTGATAGCATGCTGCTTTGCTGAAGCATTCTCCCCAGAATCTTGGAAATCTTTGAACTGCAAGAAGGTTCCCATTTGATTTGTGATTCATTAGTGGATCAGTGTTATTAAAACCCACAGGAGCCCTTTGTTCACTTCGTCATTCTGAGAGCCACCCATCATGCACTTCCAAATACTGTTTTGCACAAGAACATCTTCCCAGAGCCCATCGCTATTTCCTAAATAACTCTTCTGTGGAAAGCAACTAATTATGTAACTGAACATCAAGTCACATTAGTAACCATCTAATGCTTGTGCATGCTGGGTTATCTAAACTTGCAAAGTCAAGTGAATTTTCAATAAAGCTAATAAGTTATTAACCTTATTAGCATACTTTGCCTGGCTGGATGCTACTCTTTACTTTGTTGAATATTTTATTTATAAAATGGATTAATTGATATTTGCTATTGTTCCTGTAATACATAAGGAAAAAAGAGTCATTTATAAATGCCACTCTATAGTTGGTGCTGGGAAAAGTGAAATCTGACATCTAAAAATTGGTGCACATAGTTTGTTAGTTTCTCTCGATTTTTTTCTCCTCATTTAATCGTGTTTTCCATGTTATTTTCCTCTCTAGTCAAATGTTGGCCTTTGCTCTAGCAAGGTTCGAAGAATAAGGTCTTATTAATAATGGTCATGTCCCTTTCTACTTTGGGGAACATATTAAAGAAAAAAAGAGTTAGTCTAAATAGTAGACTGATTACCTCCTTTCCTGTTCTGTCTTAAGATTTAGGGTCCTCAGTTCTTTACTGCAAAGATTCCATAATGGCCATCACAATTAGAAACCGTGTCTGTTCTTGCGCCCTTTCATCTTTTGTAATTGCATTCTGTCTTATTCACATTGAATTTGAATGGCGCTGTTGGCCTCTCTCTTGTATCATTTGTGCTTTAGATAAGTATAGTATCCTGTCCATTTTCTAAAATCCTGAACAACCTTGAGCTGAGCGCATACCGAGAGCTTAATGGTCCTTCTGCTGTAAGTCTTCGGTCCTTACAGTGGTCAGCACTCTTGTGAAGAAGACATGTTTAGCAAGTGCAATGTTGTTCTGTGAGGAAAACCGCCTTGTCCGCGGGTAAGCAATTTATGCCCTGAAGCATGAAGATTTCATAGCCCTTGTAATTTTATCCTTCTTGGTGTCGCTGCAGGTGCTATTTTTATTCATATAAATATTTAATCTTCTATAAAACTTATTAAGCTGTTGGCCTCAATATTTTTTTTTTGGCAGCGAGTTCCCTAGGTTAAAGGGACACAGTCAAGTACAACAGCTTAGCTCAAGATCACAGTTTAAATAAAGGTATAAAAGGTGATTTTCTGAGGTTTAAAAAAAAGACTCCAACAAAGCCGCTTGAGGTTTGGCTATGACATTTCCCAGTAATGCTGCCATGGACTCAGTAGCAGGGAGTTGACATCTGAGAGACCAGGAAGCAAGCTCAGTTGAAACTAACGTGAAAGTAGTTAATGTGTCTTTTTCTAGACCTAGTGAAGAGGAAATGCAGATGAAACATATGCGTGATGTTCTTCACTTTCTTAGCATGCAGCCCTTCACATTAAGATTTTTTTCATGACTTTTCATGGAATTATTTTCTTTATTAGTCTTCTCTAGTGCTTTTTAAGTAGTTGGCTTTTTTTGATGGCTACTTCTTTGCTTGTTAAAACAGATGAGCATTCCTGAGTCTGTTGGTTGGCATACCAACTGGCAATGTGTGGTGGTATCTTCTAATTTCCTTTAGACAATTATCTGAAAATGAAGTGGTGATTTTTCCAGTTGAATTCAGTTTAGCCAGATCCTATAAACATGAGCAGCTTGACTTATGTACATTGACTATTGAGGTTTATATGAGTTAACTCTGGAGTTATCTCTTTGTCTTCCTGGATATTTAGTGTGGCTAGTGCATTTGACCTTGAGCATGATAGACCTTGTACCGCAAAACAGTCTGGCATACATAGACCTATATAGGCTCAGAGGGTTGAAGAGATGACTTGATGTTTTTTGGCAGCCTTAATATAGGCAGCTTATGATTCTCAAAGAGGAAAAATGATCATACATCTTATTAACAGAACACAAGCCATGGGATATATAATGAAGTTATAAATAAATTATGAGGGATTATAAAGGCTGTAGGAATTCAGAGAAAGAATTGGTTATTGTTGCCCTGAATGCTTCAAGAGAAGGTGGTCTTGACATGGGTCTTCAGGGCTCCTGAGATTTGGACAAGTGGTGTAGAAGTAAGAGGAGAGGAGGGAACAGCGGTGCAAGCTGAGGCAAGTCTGACCACTCAAAAATGACTCAGCTTCAGTGTAATAGGTTTTGACTCTAAAATAGATTCTCGCCCAAAGAATCATTAATGAGATTAAGTGTTGGCTCTGTCTGTAGTATATGGAAGTAAATTTAGTGCTAATCTTTCTTTTGCTGATTGTTTTCCTCACTATTGTTATAATTCTTTAGGTCCAAATATCAGGGCCCAGTATTTTCTTAAACACCTTTAACTCATCTTATTGAGTAGTTCTTTAGCTTCTTAATTCACTAAGTAACTGTCATATATGCTAGTGGAATGCAAAATGGTACAGCCACTTTGGAAAACTATTTTGCAGCTTCTTGTAAAGTTAAATACGCATGTACCATATAATTCAGAAAAGCCACTCCTAAGGGTTTGCTCAAGAGTAATAAAAACTTAAGTTTATACACAGACCTATTTATGAAAGTTTATAGTGGCTTTATTCGTAATGGCCCAAACTTGGAAACAGCTCAAATATTCTTCAGCTGGTGCTTGGGTAAATAGTGATACATCTATACAATGGAATACTACTCAGCAATAAAAGAGAATGAATTACTATTGCACACAACTTTATGCATTATGCTGAGTGAAAGAAGCCAGACTTAAAAATCTCCATGGTGTTGATTCCATTTACATTGCATCCTGATAAAAGCAGAACTATAGGGATAGAGGACAGATCAGTGGTTGTCAAGGACTGGGGCTGAGGGGAAGGGTTGACTAAAAGTAAAAGGAGATTTTGGGGGCATAATGGAATTTCTCAGTATCCTGGTTGTGGTGGTGGTTACTTGACTATGCATTTGACAAAACTCATACATTGTACACTAAAAGGGGTGGATTTTATTTCCTGTAAATTATATTTCAATAAGCCTGACTTTAAAAAAGAAGTGACCAGCCGTCTGATGTTCACATATCTGACATTATGACTTCCTCGCTTTGGTGCCCTGTGGTAGAATATACTGTTCTTCACATAATAGCATCTTCTCCATCTTAAGAGGTTTTCTTTATAAACTACACCATCCCTTGAAGGAATTTTTAAAACTCAGGATTTTGAGGGTAAGAGCTCTCTTTGAGAGACAAGTATTTTGTATGTAAATAAAGAAGGACTACTTTAAAAGGATTGACTAACAGGTAGCTCTTTTGAGGTATAAGTATGACATGATGGAAGCCCGTGTAACGTCTTTGCAGTGTGAGTAACAAATCTGTGCCCTTATAGGGTGTGGAGGTTTGAAAACTTTAAACCAATCTGCACACCCACTTTTCCAGATATGAGTCAACTCTAGTTTATTGTCTCTAAACTTCCACTCAGGATGCTTAAAGGTTTTAGGGAAAAAAAACACAACAAAACTCACCATGTGGTACAATAAAACATCACTTGTTCTCTAATGATGCCAAACCACTCCTGTATGGTTTAAAAAGTTATTTGTATCTCATTTGCTTCTAAAATGGACTTGAGGTGGCTCCACTTAGACAAGTAGATATTTCTGAAATGTATCTGTTTTGCTGAACCACCTTCCCACTTCCATACGAGTGTTCTTTACTTTGCTAACACCATCTCTCTGTATTGCCTTGAGAAACTGCCTGTCTTCTTTCTGGGTTTCATCTTCTCTTCTCAAAAGTTAAGGGGGGGAATTGATGATCTGAGAGATCATCTCCTTGGTCCCCAAGCACTCATGTCCCCCTTCATTTCATTTGTCATACTATATTTAATTAATTACTTATTCATTCATCTCCTACATTAGACTATAAGCTTTGTGGGATCACTCTTCTCTTATTCACTCTATTATTTTCAGCAGACAGGCGGCAGTAGCAAAATATTTGTTGAATAAATGAATAAATTAAGGGTATCTACCATCCATAATGGGCCCCAATTGTGTTACTGAATACGTGTTTATACCATTCTACATTTTAAATAAAATACCTGCAGAAATAGTTTAACTATGCATCATCTACCTGCAGAATATCATTGGCAAGGAAAAACAAAGTTCTTGCCATTACAATTATTTTTGTTTTTAATGTATCTGAGTATTTGGTTAAAATTCCCTCTTTGGTACATGATTTGTGTTTTCATCCATTTCTGTTGTCTGGGATGTAACCAGGTGGTTGCTCATCCAAATGAATGGTTTTTTCCAGTTTGGGCCGTGTCTCCTCCTAGCACCGAGTTTTTAGTCTGGTCATGTCAATACACATGAATGTTCCTTAGGAAGGTAAGTCCAAGATGGCAAATATTATGGAATTTCAAACTTCAGTATAGATCTAAGGCTAGTTGTTGATATTGATGGATTGATTTGTTTAACCAATTGTAGTCACTGAATCAGGGACTAGCATTTTAAAAAGTAGGTTTCTGCAAGGATGTCATTATGTGGACATTACATAGACCTTACATGCACTATCTACATAGTAGTTCTGTATTTAGAGCCTTTAACTTTAAAATTAAACATCTTGGATTTTTGTATTATACATTGATGCAATCATCAAACCTAGTTCCTTCATTTACTGTAGTTCTTTGTTCTTAATGGGAATTTAGGCGAGCACTGAACAGTGCCAGGGCACCCCAAGAATTTCCCCCAGAAGACAAGGTTGCCAGACATGCAGAGAAGGTCAGAAACACTGGCAATGTTACCTTCTCTCCTAGTTGGCAGCAGTATCTGGTTCAGTTTGGAAAACAGTGACTTGCCAAAGGATTTTCTTTTTCTCCTATTGTTTTTCTTTTCCTTTTAAAACCACTTTCCCTTCCTAAAGTAAAATTATTTTTATCCACCTCTCTGAAAACAGTGTATCTATTTAGAGAGTAATGTAAAAATCACCATGCCACATTTCAAATGGGCCATGCTCTCTGTCGTCTCACTAGGCTGTGCAGCCTTTTGAGTCTTTTGAGTCCAGACGATGAGTGAGTGTGTAAGGGCAAGAGATTGGGGTGGGAGATGGGTACAGCTAATAGAGCTTAATTTCTCCAATGAGAAAGAAACACCTGCTACATCCTAAGCCAGGCTGGTGCCCTCTTAAAGATAGCAGCCTCCATCATTAATTACACTTTAGTGTCCACTATTATAGTTTTATTCCGCATTTCATGGCTTGTGCTTTCCAAAGGGCATTCACTCTTTTGTTAACAAATGTTTATGCCCCACCTTCTCTGTCCCAGATACTTTCTGGGTCTTGGGGATGATGCATCAGTATTTAAAATGAACAAAGTGCTTTCCCCTTGCTGTTCTTGTTATCTGTACAACCCTAGGAAGCTAGTAGGACTTATTTATTATTCCCATTAAGAAATGAGAGCGAGTATGAAGTTACTGACAAGATTAGAACTGGAAACCTTACCTTTGTGCTCCCAGCTAAGTGACCCCACCCGGCATTATGCCAGACAAGGCCTGAGGGTGGGGAGTGGAGGTAGTCAAGGTTCCCTTTGGATCTTGACTACTGAATTTGTCCTCAGATTGTGACCTTTCAAAGGACCACCTAACAGCTGGTCTTTGAGAAATGACTTGCCATTTTCAAACAGCGTCAAGGAGAATCCAATTAGACAACAAGATGGGAAGCAAACTATTGAGTTTAAATTTTTTTTATATATTTGGAAAGGAAAATACATATCAATTCAAGGAGAGGGTATAAAACGAAAACAGTTTTTTAAAACTCATGTCTGTCGAGATGCTACTAATCAGAGTGGCTTTTTCTCTCCCCACTTCTTTTATTTTTTTTATTTTTGGAAGGGGAGGGATGACCCTGCTGAGTTTTGGAGTATGCCTATTGCAGCTTTTAGCAAATCACAATCCCAGCAGCAGGTTCAGCTTTGAAGAAAGATTTACAAATCTCTCACTGCTTTATAAATATCTGCATTTATATCTTAAAGAAGGAGAAGAAAAAGCCCCTCACAGTTGGTCTCAGCCTCCTCACCCTCTCTCCCCAGCACTTCCCCTCTTCTTGCTTTCCTCTTTCAGAAATTAAAGATTGTGATGTGTGCAGGAAATGAGGGCCTATAAAATTGTGATAAAATGTTCCTGCAAAATTGCCTTTGAATTTTCGCCTTGAATTGCAGGCGAAATGAAATTGTTCGCTTTCAGCATTGCTTTGTTTTTGACCCCTTTTTGTGAATTCTCAAAGGAAAGAAACATATTCCCATCTTTTATAGTAATCAAATTTATCTGGCATCTCTCAGCCTCTTGAATTACTTATGCTAGAGTTGGCCAGCCTCAGGAAGGCTGTGGCTGGTTTATTTATTTATTGTTCTAAAGTGAGGGTTTTTGACATGAGGTTCCCTACATCATCCTAGGGGACTACAGGAGAAAAATCGAACGTGCTTTCTGACATTGCATGTGTATGTTAGGTATCTATGTGCATATATGTTGTAAAGGTAAAAGATAGTATCTAATGAGAAATAATAGGGGACTTCATAATTATAGGTCATAGCTGTTTAATATTTTTCCATGAGAGGGAAAACATTTCATTTCACTGATACAAAATTGTATGTAAAAAGCAAGAAAAAAATATATCTGGGAAAAGGCTTTGCATTTGAACAAAAGCGCTAGCAATAATGATTGTAAACCTGTTTAGTAACTAGTTGGTTTTACCAAGTATTACTTCTGTAATCACGATATAATTTTTGGCATTTAATACGACTCTTTCACATGCGCACGCAGGATCAGAGAGTGAACACCGGCCGTCACCTGCAGCCGCATTCTGTCCCGCCCAGCCTTGTCTGTAACTCCGAGTTCTCCTGTGACGTGATTCATTCCTTTCTTTTTATTTCTGGTCTCTTGTGTCTATACTCAAGAAAACCTAGGCTACAGTTGCAAACCTGCAGAAATCAAATTTTCGTCTTTAAACAAAATCACTCTTATGTTGAGAAAACAACATGATATGCAACTATCAGGGAGAATGTAAATAGCACTTCTTTGTGTAGCCTTAACCTCCACTGGGCTCGAGTTAAAAATTAGCTAAGAGAAATTATTTTTTGAAACCATTGTAGTTCTCTCCCATGTCTTTTATTCACACTGATGCCTAGAAAACTATGATGCCTGCAATTGTTAAACTTCTTTCGTGACTATTCTTTTCTAAATTGTAAGTTAACTCTGAAACACTCTAAATAGTTACCTGAGTTTTTTCTAGTTATTTCTTACAATATAAGCAAAATATGTTCATGTGACAATTTACTTTCTTCACACTAATTTTTCAAAGGTTTTCGTTGTGTGTTTCTGGTTTATTACTTATACATTTTTTGAATAGGAACTCACGTAAAAACCAAGACCCCTTCTGTAAGCTATTCTTATTTAGGTCAGTAAGAGGTCCAAATAAGTTTAAGAAAATATAAAATAAACATCCTCAGGGAAAGGTATGATATGTGTACTTTGGGCATCTCTCATATACACTACTGCAGTATTGTGAGATTTCAGAATGTTTGGAATACAGGAAGGCATGCAAGGTACTTTACCAGATCATCTCTCTCTATGTCAGCATCACAGTGAACAAATCTCAGTATTCAGCAAAAGTCAGCAAGTTCAGCTCAAGTAGAGAGGTTTGTATTGTTAATTAATAACATTAAATTTACTTTAGAGATAATTATTTCAATAATAATTGCCTGTGACTAAATTTCTGGTTAGTTTATGCAGCCAGAAGGAGGTAACTAACTCCTTCGTGTAATCAAAAGAGTTAACTAACCCAACCACACGTTTTATTTTTTGATGAAAAAGAGAAGAGAATTTAAGAAGATTTAAATGAAAAAAAATAAATGAAGTCCTTACAGCCTTGGTCATGGGGCTACAGGTTTCACCAGGAGGCAGCGTCCTCTGTGAGTCGTGTACAGTAATAGGTCAGCACCTTGCATTTCAGTTTCTTTTTCCTTGATGAAAAAAATTCTTAACGTTTATGTAATACTTTAATCCACAGGAGAGTGGATTAACATGACTCTTAATTGTGGCAGTTGAGGAAATAGCAGGATCAATATTTATTTGAAGTAATTTTCCAGTCTTCTTCTGTCCTCTCAGAGAAGGCAGCACAGACACTTCTCTGGTTTGGACACAGTAATTTGAATGTGTCCAGTTTTGCAGTTGTGCCTACGAATCAATTTAGTGTGGGTTTGTTCACATCTAAAGGAAAGTTAAATGCTGACTTTGAAAGTAGAGAAACGTTCCATAGATATCCTTTGCTTTCACAAAGCACGCGTTTGACTGTGATCCTTAAAAGCTTTTATTGAACCGTTTTCTTTTTCTGTTTGCAAAATTCACAAAGGGCTGTTCTGTAAGCCCTCTTCATATTTTCCCCAGTTTGTCCTAAATTTTGCCTCAGGGGAATAAACAGCAACAGTGTTCAATTTCCCAATTTCCCATTCTGGATGTGTATGCCAACACAGAGCTTTTATTACAAGGGAAGAAATCAAATCATTGTCACCTAAAGTGCTAATTATGTCTGATAAATGTATGGCATACACTTAATGCAAAGAGAGCTTAGGAAATGATACACCTTCCGTAATTACAGTGACCAACCTAGCTCCATCAATCTAAATTTTTTTTTCAATCCATGTTCATTTGGGTGGCTTTATTTTTATTAAATGGCTTTCTTAAGCTTGAACAGACCCACTTGCTGCTAATAAGGAAGCTTGCATTAAGTATTTTGGAACTGCCTACAATAAGAAGGCTTGTTACGTGATACACACCCAGATGAGTATACACAGATAGACAGAAACCGAAGGTGAACACAGTTACTCTTCTCCCTATGGGGCAGAGGACTGCAAACTGAGGCTAAAATTTACTATTCTTTGCTTGCCTAATGAATTTGTATATTCAGTTAACTAAGGATACCATATTTCTATTCCAGGGGAGCCTGAAATCCTTCCATAGAGCTGACAACAAACCCTTTAGCCCCCTCCCCGGGGACATTAATGACCTTCTGAATAGGCATGCTGCCCTCAGAACCTCTGATGATAACATTTAGGAGTTACTTCTCTTTCCTTGTTTCTCTTCGTGAAAGAAAGCCACCATTCTTCTCAGAGCCAAAATGTATGTGGCCTCAGATTGAACCTGACACCCTTATACAAATGAAATAGAAGTAGGTTTTAATGAGACCAAAGGAGGCTGATTTTCTTTAAAGCTGCTTCAGAGCCCCTCTTCTCCCTGAATCTTCTCTCTAGCAGACACGCTTGGTTGTTTCACACAAACATCTGTATATAGCTGTAGAAAC
>VMDR010037678.1:0-10153 GCA_007922815.1 Macrotus californicus | reverse complement strand
ATCTACAAGGATTTTTATCCTCGCTTGTCTGGTTGGAAACCTGCCTGCTCACCAGGGACAAGAAACTGGTAACTTCACAAGAAGATGGAATCAGTCTCACTAGTAATCAGGCAAATGTAAATTAAGACAGAATAAATTAATACTACAGGGACATTCAAAATGTTTAATGGAAATACCTGGAGCATACCACTATTAAGTTATTTGAACCTAAGTACTTAATAAGTACTACAGTTAGGTATTTTTTTTTCACTTGGCAATGTATCAAGAACACTTTCCAGTCAATACATACAGATCTATTCCAAAGTGTATACACCAATAATTTGTTGATGGATTTGGGTCTTTAGAAAACAAATTCCAAAAATGTAACTATTGCCCTCTCTCTGAAATATCTGAAGACAGATTTTTTTGTGGCATACTTTTTATTATATTCCCGAAACTCTTCTAATTTTGAAGGACATAGGCTGGAATAGATGGTAAATTTCTGGTACTCTGGTTTTCCCACAGTATGTACCTAGGCACCTATTAGATGCCTCTTCTACTTAGCCTTTCTTATTAATTGACTAAGCTGGTGCTTCCACTGTGTTGGTGGAGCTTTAAATCAGGAGTCTCTGCTGTTGAATAAACCATATACACTCACGGAGGATCGTGCGAGGCTTTCCAAAGTGATGTGGCCCTGGTTCTGTTTTCACCTTGCTGTTGCTGACATGCCACTGCTCTTTCCTGTGCCCTGGATCATCTGTAAGGTCCAGGAAGGCCTACTGATGATAGTTACACATCAACGTGGCCCATTGGCCTTACAATGCTGAAGTGAATGCAATACTCTGGAGGTGTGGCCTATGATGAGCAGGTTCTGTTGGTATCAACTGACAGTTCTTAGACTCTTGTGTTAAATATTCCTTTGAGATCACCAGCTTTGGGATTGTGCATGACTATGCCCCCTTTTCATTCCTCTAAATAAATGCATGCTCCCATTAGCTGTTCTGACTCCACTGGCTTGTCATTACATTCATAATTTATTGCCCTCTTTCCTATATCTAGTGCTCACCAAATAAGTATCATAAAATTCATCTTTTATTGACATTTATTCTAAATTTCATGAGTGAGGAAAGATGGGCATTTATGAGCACAAGGCATAAGCACATATAGAAGTTTTTGAGGCTGAGTACGTTGAATTTGATAATTAGATGTTTTAGATGTATATCTGTAAATGTAAGTGTTAGCACTCCTGGGTGCTGTTTCTAGCTAAAAAATGACTTATTCTAGGCTTAATAGAAGTTGGGCTTCATTTAGATAAGATTTTCTTTAGATAGTAATAGAAATTATGCTTTTGTTAATCTTCTTATTAGTTAAACTGGAACAAAAATTTTCAATCACGTAATTTTGCATACTCTGAATGGGACTGAAGGTAAGTGACTGGTTGCCCTTACTAGCTCACCTCTATCACCCTATCTTGGAGTCAGAGTATCTGTCGAAGACAAGAAGATGCTGTAGCCGTGAGAAAGGGAAGAATGAGACTGACTGCGTATACCGACAGCCAAGTGGTTCTTTCAGTAGAAGATAACTGCTGATTTTTAAAATAATTAGCATTTTTCAAATGTTCAACAGTTTAAGATCTTTAAGCCACCAAAACCATTCATATTTTTGTAAGAAAAAGAAATAAAATGCATTAGAATCAGAAAGAAAAAAGTAAAACTATCTCTATTTGTAGATGATATATTTACATGATATAATGTGTGATGTACATGATGATGATATAATCTAGAAAATGCTAAAGACTTCACCAAAAATCTGTTAGAATAAATGAACTCAGTAAAGTTACAAAATACAAAATAAATATGCAAAAATCAGTTGTTTTTATACACTAAAAACAAACAATCAGAAAGAGAAATTAAGAAAACAATTCCATTTACAATTGTATCTAAAAGAATAAAATATGTAGAAATAAATGTAAGCAAGGAGGTGGAAGACCTATATACCAAAAAGTATAAGGTATTGAAGAAAGAAACTGAAGAAGATTCAAATAAATGGAAAGATATTCTGTGCTCACACATTGGAAGAATTATTTTGTTAAAATGTCCATACTACCCACAGCAATGTACAGATTCTATGTAATCCCTATCAAACTTTCAATGGCATTTTTTACAGAACTAGAGCAAACAATCTTAAAATTTGTATGGAATCACAAAAGATCCCAAATAGCCAAAGAAATGTTGAGAGAGAAGAACAAAGCTAAGGAACCATACTTTCTGATTTCAAATTATATTATAAAGCAATAGTAATTAAAACAGTATGGTATTGGCATAAAAGAGACACATAGATCAATAGAATGCCAAGAATAGAGTGCCAAGAAATAAACCCATGCACATATGGTCAATTAATTTATGAGAAAGGGGCCAAAAATATATACTGGGGAAAGGACAGTCTCCTCAATAAATGGTGGTGGGAAAACTGGACTCACAAACAAGAATGAAATTGAGCCCTTATCTCTCACTACACATAAAATCAACTCAAAATGGATTAAGGACTTGAACACAGACCTGAATGCCCAGTCAGGGGATAGACACACATCACATATCAATGTCTAAGGTGTAATATCCTTTAACAGTATCACGTAGTACTTGCCTATGTCTACTCCTGCAATGTCTCCCCCTCCCAGTGCCTGACATGGTAGACAACTATTTTCTACTATGTCCATTTATATTATCTGGCAACAAACCTTTATATCACAGCTTCTCAAACTTTAGAGAACATCAGACTCATTTGGATATCAATTTGGACAAAATGAAGACTCTCGGAACCTACTGTCAGATACCCTGATTTCAAGAGTCCTGGGTTGGTGCAAGGGAATCTGCATTTGTACCCAGCCTACTAGGCAATTCTGAAATGCGGTCATCCTTTATGCATTCATGGGGGATTTGTTCCAGGATGCCCACAGATACTACAACCCACAGATGCTCAAGTCCCTTACATAAAATGGCATAGAACAATGCATACAGTTAGCTCTTTTTATCTTCAAATTTCCAGCTGTGGATTGAACGCTGTTTTTGATCTGCAGTTGGTTAAATCCCACAGATGTGAAACCTGTGGGTACAGAGGGCCAACTGTGGTTGGTCTGAGGACCATGCTTTATGAAAGGCTTCTTCTGCATGTAAGGACTGTTCTTTCACGTAGTCATTAATGACAACACCAAATTTAACTATAGTTTTAAGACATTGAAGGTTTCCCTGCTAACTTTGTACATCAAGAAACCCACAATAGCACTTAATCACCTGCTCATTTTCAGTAACTCTTGGAGAAAGATCAGGTCTTGCTACAGTTTGAGAGGAAAACTCATTTATTTGGCTTCAGGAAAGGATTTGCATATGGGTATTATTGTAGCGATAGGAACAAAATCGATTCCCAACTTGTCCTGAGTCAAATCTACACATTATATGCATTTTCAGAAAATGTTCCAATGCAGATACGGTATGTTCTGGTAGAATGTACATTTCTGTAATTTAAAGTAGTTTCAACGTGCTTGGTACTTAGTCTATTCAGTCTGCTGTAAAAGAATATCAACTGTAATTTATTTCTTATAATTCTGGAGGCTAGGAAGTCTAAGGTCAAGGTGCTGGCTGATTCAGTGTCTGGTAAGAACATGCTTCCTAGTTCATAAGGCCGTCTTCTCACTGTGTCCTCACTTGGTGATGGGACAAGGATGCTCTCTGGGGTCTCTTTTATCAGGTCGCTAATCCCATGCAGGAGGGCCCCACCCTCAAGACCTAATCACCTTCCCAAGGCCCTGCCACCATGGGGATTATGTTTCAGCATGAATTTTGTGGGGAGGGGACACAAACATTCAGTCTATAGTGGAAATACAAGGTAATGTCAAAATCCTAAATTTTCCTCGGTTCATACGTGACTTTCCCAGTGCACTGCCAAGTGACAGAAGCTGAACACAAAGGGTGGCGGAGCACAGGAAGGAGTACATGACCACTCACGATCCCCTTCACCCCATGTCCTCACTGTTGTCTCGGCTTGGCTACGGCTCTGTCTTGGAAGTGGCCTTTGCTTGGTTTTCCCTGATTCCTCTGAATGTTGTCCTTGTTGCTATAAAGCTCATTGGCCTCCACCTTTCTGTTAGCCTTTCCATCAAGCTGCTGTTATTTACTGCAATAAATGCTCACTCACCCTGCCTGCATTAACTGCCATATCTACTCCTTAGGAATTCAGTATTTTATTAGGGTTTTTGTTGTTAATATTCTGCTTGTGAAGCTGCATAAGTTTAAGTGGTCACTAATCCAGTTTTTCTCGAAAGCCCTGTTACTTTTAGTGTGTAGTAGGTGGGATGCAAGGTTTTCTAGAATACACATACTGCATTACAGCAACAGCACCTACATTCTTAAACGAAATGGAAATGATTTTTCTGCGTGCTGTTTCAAATCATTACATCCTTGTTTATTGTCATGAAGAGGAATGCTGAGGAGTGGACACGTTTGACCTTGACTCTGGAATCACTGGGCCTTGTTTTCTGCACCACATCAGGGGGCTTGGTTTCTGAGTCACACAGCTTCTTACAGTGGCGGACTGCTGCCCAGTTTCTGACAAATGTGCAGTTAAAGACCCAAGAATCAAACCAGGCCCTCGATGCACACAAAGAAAGGATGGAAAGAAAGAGGTGGATTTCTTTGGGGCATCCTAAAGTTGTGAGGTACCCATTAAAGATCTCAGGGTGTTTCTGGTGGCATCGTGTGTGAGAATGAGGATTTTTACTCCAGTATTATTTTTAAAGCCTTTTAGCCATTTTAAGTGTACAGTTCAGTAGTGTTAAATGTATTCACATTGCTGTGAAACAGATCTCCAGAACTTCTTCGTCTATATCCATTGCACAGTTCCCTTTTCCCCACCTCTATTATTTAAAAAAAAATCCTGACTATTTGCCAGTTGAGCAGGTGGTGACTGTATGCATATCTAAAATGACCTTTACTTGAGGAGTCATAAAAGATTCAGAGACCCAGGGTAATTCACTTTAACCAGGTTGGGAAAACATCCAGGAAAAGAGGGAACTATTTTTAATCCTAAGAGCAGAAATGTGGTCAGGATGCACTGTCAGAATTCCAGGTGTATCAATTCATAATTCACAGAAAGGAACTCTGATGCCTGTTAAGCTGGCCTGAGGCCTTTCCGGGCAACTCCAGAGCATCTGCTGCTTCCTTCTGTTGTGTTCAGCAATGTCCTGGCCCGGCACATGGAACATTAACTTAGGACCAGGGCGCCCTGGCCGTGACTTTCCTGTTAAACAGCAATGAGTAAGTAACCAAGTCGAACCGACACTGCAAAGCTCATGCACCAAAAACGGATTTCCCTCATCCTCGGGAAGTTCACTCTTTCTGAATAATCTCAGTGAATAATCACTTAGGGATACTTAGATGACCTTTTCCTTGACACAGCATGCTGCTTTAGGCTTTGCTAAATGTCTAATCTGTATAATTATACCAGGGCACAAAATCTGTTTGGTGTTCTCTGATGTGGACTGCACATACAATCCACTCCTTTTGTCATGTATATCTCTGACAGGTAACTTCCAACTTTCTTCCATTACCCCCAGCCTCCACCTGGGTCCAAGCCGAGCTCACTCTTATGTCCCCTCCTTCCCTGCTCTGCCACCTTCCATTTAATGACACTATAAAAGGGGAGACTTCTGACCTTTTCCTCCTAGAAGCTATTTGCAGAGACAGTAGGACCATTTTTCTAGGCATCAGAGATGGTACTAAATTATTTTAAAGCCTGCCTGATTCATATTTTATCAGTAAGGCAGACTTTTGCCTATATACTTAAATCCCATTTCATGTTCCTTAGAAATAGTGATTTAATTAACGCTTTTAGAATATAACAATTTTTAGAATAATGAGATTGTATAATTATAAAGCACTGGTCTATGTATAAGTGATTTTTCTTTCAAATGTGTGGCACTTCTCAAAAAGTAATTCATTGGAATGATATATATCGGATGATGGAAGCACAAGGTAGAAAAATGCAACATTGAACATGGAGCTCATTATTTTCTCCACGAAACCCACAGCTTCTCCCATTTTTCTCTTCGAGTTGCAAGGTGTATTACCCACATTATAAGGCACACAAAACACCCAAACTATAAATCTAAAAGTCACTTGGAATGTTTTTACCTGGTCTATCTCCCAGTTGATCCTGAGGTAGACCCTCTCTCCGAATTGTTCCTTAAATTCACTCCCCTTGCCTGAATCTACACCTTCAACACTTCCCTGCTGGTTCATGTCGTTATGCTGCTGATCCATGGGCCTGGCTCCAGTCTCCCTCTTCATCAATCTGCTGCTTTGTCCAGTTGCTACAGTTACCTTTGTGTAATGCAGGCAGGCACCCACTGCACAATCTCCAACGTTTTCTGCTAACGAGAGGATAAAGTCCAAACCCCTTGGCAGCACATCCAAGGCCTCTGATAATGTACCTTGCCAGTCACGACAGTTTAGTCACACTGACAGACTTGCCACTCTCTGCCTCTGTCCCCTGGCATATATGGCTTTCTTTCTTTTTTTAAAAAAATTTTATTGTATTTTTTCCATTACCATTTAGTCCCCTTATACCCACCTTCCCCCACAATCACCACACTGTTGTCCATGTCCATGAGTCCTTTTTCCTTTTTTCTCAATTCATCCCCCCAACCTCCCTACCTTTGCTCTCATCCTGCTCTCTATTTCAGTCACCCTCACATGCACTCTAAGAAGTAGGTGCTATTACAACCCCCTGTTTTCATAGAGTCCCTGCTTCTAACCGTTACACTGTCCTATTCTAACCACTGTGTGTGGGACCTAGGAGCCTGCTCTCTGCAATCTCATGACCTGGCTTTGAAACATTCCTCTGCCCCTTGTTTGCAGTAGGTCCATATAAGGATTTCTTTACTGGAATGTCCTGCTTGCTTCCTTACTATCTCCCTCATACCCCTAAATATAGCAAATGTGAGGTCAATCCAGGTTTTGTGGGGGACCTGAGGCTTTCCCAACCTTGGGGTCTAATGTAAGGAAAAGAGTACACACATGTGTTCTCATGATTCTGTATAATTACAACAACAGAGACAGGGGTTGCAAGGATTCCAGGCAAGTAAAGAAGCCCAAAGCTTCAGCTTGCTATATCTGCCTCTGATTTATTGCTCAGTGCTGTCTACTGAACTATTGTTTATTAAACTTTCTCAGTCTGGCAGAGTGACTATGATAGTACGGGCTCAGTAAAGGTTTGTTGAATTAAAGAATAAAATCTTATTTGCCCTTAAGTTGGGCTCAAATGTCATCTTTTCCACACACTCTGTCTTAATTTTCCCAGTTATTTGCTGTCTCTCCCTTTTTCGAGTGCTTTGTTGGCGCATTTGACATGGCACTTTCAACACTACCTGCTAATTGTTGTTTATTTGTGGACCAGCGTCCTCGAACCTCAGCAGGCAGCAGACTTAGCTTGCAGGGCTTGTTAGCCTCACTCAGAGTTCTGGACCCAGTGGACCTGGGGTGGGGTCGGCGGGTTTACCTTTTTAACAAGTTCCCAGGTGATGCCGATGGCCAACTTCTACAAGAACTATGCCCCATTCATTCTAAGCACATTCCTGATTCATGGTAGGTGCTTATATATGTAGATTAAACTGAAAAAGAATTAAGCATTTACCTATTGAAGGGCTTTTTTTTCTTCTCAGTGTGAGGCCATTATGAATAAAGCTTCTATGAACATTTGTGTACCGGCTTTTGTGTAAATGTGAGTTTCAGTTCTCTGGGGTAAACGCCCAAGAGTGCAATGTCAATTACTCATAAAAGGCCATTCGGCCTTTATTTGAAAATAACCTATGTTCCCATATTTGGCACACAACTAAACATGTAACAAACTTATCTTCTATTTAAAGAACTGGAAAAGAGGCTGTCCATTTGAATAATCTTTTCATGTATAATATAAGGAGTTGCCTTTACGCACATCTGCAGACCCCCGGGGCTTGTGAGGAAGCCTGTCATGCCTGCAGCTGATGAAACGGTCCAGTGCAGGATTCCAGTCGGCATTTCTGATCATCTGCTGTAATAAACAGACTGTTCCTTTAAAAATAAAGACGCCTTTTCCTTTCTTTCATCTGTACACTTTATTCACAACATACAAACACATTGTTGTTGTTGTTTTTAATGCCTCTTAGTTTCCTTTCTTCCAAATCCTTTCAAATTAAACAAATATGGTCATGCAGTTGATAATGAAATGTTTTCCCCTAGCTATTAAAACCACCAAGCTTACAAGTGGAGCATTAGAGAGACAAGGCCGCATACACGCAACAGTAAATGGAAATTCATAAATAGAACAGGAGCAGCAGCAGGTTACTCACTAAAGCCCGGGAGAGTGCGGGTCGAACACAATGCAGTGACCGTTGTTTCTAGACAAATGCTAATGGCTTAGTGGAGGCTTTGCCTGTGGCTGTGGGACTCAGATGGCATGGAGAGAGCAGATAACTCCCCATCTCGTGGCTTTCAGCACGTATGTCACTCACTGTGGACTCAGTACATAATAATTGGGTGAATACAAAACACTACGGTGATGCCTGTCTTAATACTTCTGAGAAAATTATAAAAGAATGAATAAAAGACCAACAGAATCTCTGGGGAGAAGGGCCCATGTCTCGATTACATGGCAGGATGAAGGTTATCAATTTGGCTAAAATGATAAGCTCCATTAGAAGAGTTATATATATATATATACACATATTTTTAAATCTTCACCTGAGGATATGTTTATTGATTTTAGGGAGGGGGTGGAGAGAAAGAGAATGAGAGAGGGAATGAGAGAGAGCAAGAGAAACAACAATGTGAGAGAGAGACAGTGACCGGTTGCCTCCCAGACACTCCTGGACTGGAACGCAGAGGAGAAAAGCAGAGAAATCAAACAACTTCAGGTCTAAGGAGTAATGATCTGATGAGTTCTTGAGGTAATTTTCTATTTGTTCAAAACACAAGGAGAAACCTTCTGGTAACATAATTATATGAAGGATATTGATTATACAGTAGCTAAAAAGTAGAGTTAGTTTTATGAGCATACAGGAAATAACCTCTAACAATCCTCTGATTTATTTCTCAAGCGCTTGCAAGATCAGTCCCCAACAGCCCCTTTAAAGTTTGTCTATTTTTCATACATTAGAGTGGGAAAAAAACCAATCATTTTCCTCTTGGGTCTCAGGATTCAGAAGTGACCCAATACTCAACTCACTCATTTTTCCAGTAAATATTTTAGCATCTTGGAACTGAAGTATAATGTGGCCTTTTAGCCCCAAAGGAAAACTACTAAAAGTAGTAAAAGTAAACAGAGTAACTATTTGGTCTTAAATAGCCCCAAATACACTGCTTGTATCTGATTCAAGTTCCCAAAGGTTGCTGAGTGAACAAGGTAATCATTTGTGATGGAGAGAGAGAGAGAGAGAGAGAATCTTGATCTTCAAACCTGAATCCTTGACTTTTTGCCACCTCTGTTAGATTCCTGTTGGATGTGTGTGGGTACTTATCTATTATTGTGACATATTGTGGTATAATAAAAAAATAAATGCGTGATTTTTGTCCCTGGGTCCTGGCCTAGAGCACCTAAAACCTTTGCAATATACTATCTTTTGTATGTTGATGAGGTGAGTTATGAGTGTGGGAGGAGAGTAAATGGCTTCAGGATTGGGGCTAGTATTCACAAAACCCAATGCCCTGATCCTTGGGGAGGGGAGAAAGGCTGGAGATTAAGTTCAATCACCAATGGCCAATGATTTAATCAATTGTACCTACTAAAGAAACCCCCATAAAACCCCTGAATAATGGGGTTCAGGGAGCTTCCAAGTTGGTGAAAATATTGAAGTGCCCAGAGAAGGCATGGAAGCACCACCTCCCCATCCTTGTCTATACAGGTAGCTGTTCTTAAGTTGTACCCTTTTCTTTCTTTTGAACTTCAACCTTTATTTATTTGTTTGTTTTCTGTTGTTCAGTTACAGTTATCCTACCTTTTCCCCATGGCTCTCCCCTCCCCTGCCCCTTGGCCCACTCCCACAGTCAACATCCCCCCTGCCTTTGTCTGTGCCCATGAGTCCTCTCTTCGTGTTGCTTGGCTTGCCCCTTCCCCTTCTTTCCCCTCTTATCCCTCTCTCCCCTCC
>VMDR010037677.1:0-10172 GCA_007922815.1 Macrotus californicus | reverse complement strand
TCCCCCTAAATACTGATGTGTGCATTTGCTACTAACAGGAATATGCTTTTACATTACCACACTGCAATTACCTCCTTCAGTAAGTTTAACACTGGTAGTATAATTTTATCTAGCCTACTATCCTGATATAATTTCATCAGTTAACTCAACAGTGTCCTTTACAGTGTTCTTCCCCTCTAGCTTAGCATCCAGTAGAGTTGGGTATTCCATTTAGTTGTCATACTTCTTTGCCCTCCCTTAACCTAGAACATTATCATAGGCTATCTTTGACTTTTCTGACATTATTATTTTGGAATAATACAGTCTCCCTTTTTTGGTTAAATACAGTGTTTTTCATTCTGTACCCATCTTATATTTCTTCAAAATTAGCTTAAGTTTATGCATTCTTATAAAATTACACAAATGATGTTTCTATCAGGGTATTGTAGTTTGTATACCCATATACCCTTCACAGATGAAATTAATTTGGGTCACTCAGTGAAAGAGTTTCCTAATCTCTCTGCCAGATAATTACTACCTCCCCTTACACTAATAAATAGAATGTAGGGAGACATTTTAAGGCTGTGCAAATATCCTTCTCCTCATCAAAATTTTCCTACATGTGGCATCCATTGGTGATTTTTTCCTGATGCAATGTTTCCTAACTCGTTTGCAAAATATTTTTTCCAACTCTAGCACTACCTCCGCATCCAACAGATGATCTTCAGCATTCCACTGTAATTCCTCTCTACAATTTATCTATCATCCATATTGACTCATAAATTTCCATTTTAAATGGTTTACAATTCATTAATTCACTTTATTTGATTCTTCGTGTGTTCTATATTTGACTTGTGGAAATACTTCCTATGTCCTTGTAACATGCTCGCATCATTTTTTTTAACTCTCCTTATTTTCTCACATGTTACAAGTTGCCCCAAGCTCATCTTGTACCCACATTGCCCAGCCTTGAAATCAGCCATTTCTCTGTTTGGCCTGGTGCATTTTAATGGGAATGGTATTAGAGACCAAGATTAGAGCATTAGCTGTGCTCATTGCTACAAAGATTGCTTTGTTTTTAGGCTCTTCCAGCAGTTAGAGATAGGAAACAGATGCTTATTGTTCACATAAATATGAACATACATAAAGATATGCAATAGGCACACATATGCAAGTCCATCCATACACATATTTTAGAAACTCTGAGTTCATTTCAACATCTTCAATTCTAATTCACCTCCTAGTTCATATTTGTACATTAATTATTTTATAGGGAGAAAGTTGGCTCCCAACAGCATGAACACATTTACTTATTCAGTTCTAAATAGCTCCAGAATTATGCCTATAAATCTAAAAAAAAAAAACTTCTCAAAAGTTCAGAATGTTGTGATTTATACCCCTCACACGCCAACACACTCACAATCCTAACATACCCCAAATTAAGGGATAGAGTCAAGTACTGTGGCCACTAATTACTAAGATTACTTCTTTTCCTGATTTATTTCTTTACCCTTTCACTATGTTTAGGGTACTACTTACAAAATGAATTCATTTGCTTCAGTTTTCTTTCATGTTTTAGTTTAACCTTCTCCACATTCTTACTGATTTGATTTTGATTTTAGAACACGTAAACAATTGAAAGACTTTAAAAAGTGAATATATGACAAAAGTTATACTAGCAAAGTGTTACTCTCTCCTATATTCTTTCGGCCCAGCCTTCTTCCTTCCGTGTTCTTCTAGGTTAAAAAAAAAAAAAAAACTTTATTTTTTAATTTGTTTTTCCTATGTTTCTTCTCCATAAATCTCTTTATCTAAGTCTGAGTAGTAAAAGTGAAAGAAAAACACTACCTTCTTCAGACACCCGACACCATTAATCCTCAAAGTACCCCTAGAAGAAAAGTACCATTTCTTCCTGAGACAATGGAATTTTCACCTGGAAAAAGAATGCTCATATTGGAGGAGAAAAGAGAAAATAATTTGGTACACCTTCAACGTTTGTGACTTGGAGTTCAGAGGACAGGAATGGATCAGGGTCCTGCATGTTTCTGTGACTAGAATCCTTCCATACCCAGCCATTCTGAGACTGTGGGCATGCCTTAGTAAAATAGTTTTACAGTAGAGTAAAAAATAGAAAAGATGAGTCTCTAAAGAGCTATAACTTTGGGAGTCAAGATCTATGGTGGCCATAGTGTTAGGACATTCATCACCTGGTGGTAAATGTCCTCACACTATGAGAAGAGATGTAAGCTCCCATGGCAACTGCAGACTCTCCAAACCCCATCTGTGGGGGATGGAGATGACACCAGGCTGCTTGATCATCAGTGATGACTTAGCAAGGATATATAAGATGCTGTGAGCAACCAGACCACCTGAGTTAGAGTGTGCACTGTGAGGTCATCATAATAGGCAAAAGAACTGCACACAGCCTGGTAACCATATTCCTTCCCTTGAAGGTTGGTAATAACCAGGGGTGACTTCTGGGACTAAGGGAATTCACCTGGATGCCCTGAAGTTATCTGAGCAGGAGGGATTGTAAGGACATTGAATAGCATTCTCAAAACCAGATGAATAGAACATCTTGAATCGTTCAACTATTCCAAAAAATTTTATATTTCATGCCTCAGTAAGTGAAGGTTTGCCAACTTTATAGGTGAGAAAACAGGCTCAGGAATACTGAACGGCTTGGTGAGCATCATATGCTAAGTAAATGGCAGTACTAGATTTAGAACCTTAAACTTTCTAAACACAAAGTCCATTCTCTGAAAACAGCACAGAGAATGTCAGAGACCTGGGTTTCCAACCTGCATATCCCTATGCAACTTACATCTCCTCTCCACTGCTCACTTTTCCCACCTGTTCAGTTAGGAGGTAGATAAAGTTATATCTTTAAAGTATCTTCCAGTTCCAAAAGGAAGTTTAAGCTCTGTGAATATGTGTTGGGGGAGGTCATTTTCCAATGACATTGGTCATAAGCAAAAGAAATGAGTCAATTCAGAGAAGATGTGAGAAAGACATAGGTTGGCTGGGGTGTGGGTATTGAGGTTTTCTGGTCCCTATTGTCATGGTAGGTAGAGGCAAAGAGAAGCGGAGGTTACTGGCAGAGCACTGAGAGAGTACCCCACTGGTTCCCAGTCTGAAACAAGTATGCCGGGATGGGAGTAAGAGATGACTATTGAAAACCTCTTTGGATCTCTGTCAATCTAGGAGATATAGATATATAGGTAGATATAGATGGTGATAGATGATGATGATAGATAGATATAGATTATAGATATAGATGGGTATAGATATAGATAATTTCCACATTTAATTTTTTACAGGTACCTTATGAATTAGAGAGTGATTCCCATGTATACGTATGGGCAGATTGAGCTTCAAAGAAGTGAAGGCATTGTCCATGGCATGCCACTAGTTAAGGAAGGAGGCAGAATGTCATTCCATCTTGCCTGCTGGACCCAAAGGAGCATCCTCCCCACTCTGTGCTGCAGCCTCAAGGAAAGACGGGTGGTGAAAGTCAGAAGTTTGGAAGAAGCCATATGGCATGCTGTTCTCTGGACTTTGGGATGTTACTGTGCGTAATGGGTCCCAGGCTCTCACTTTGAAGTTTGCCTTCCTTTCTTTCCTAGTTTTTTATGGAGTAAAATGTGACACATGGTAATTAATTTTTCAGATCTACAAGGCCAGTGTAGAAAAGTCTGTGCATTAAATAACTCTCATTTCCATAAAACTGTAGCCCAAAAGGCATTGCTTTTTGATGCATCCCTGAAGCAATGATGCATAGCTTTTATTAACCAAAAGCCTTTGCTTTGTCATGAAGTTAGGCATGTGAAACAGAAAAATAATTGGATATGTTTATCTTTAGATTTTTTTTATCTGAATCTCCTCAACAGGGTTGTCAGGAATTGTTCCCTAAGACAGGTCTACTCTATGAGCAAAGATAAAAATAAAAAGGACATTTACTATGTAGTTTCCACCTCATTCCAAGAACACTTGTGGTTCAACAATAAGTGCAATGGAATGTGAAGCAAATAAATAAGCAGATCAGGGAGAATGGAAACCCAGTACAGTGGAGTAAATGAAGACTAGGATGACATTAGGTAACAGCTGACAGTGTCCAAGCAAAGAAAGGGCTGGCAGTGGTTTAATGGCAAAGGATGAGGGGACAGACATACTGGACAGAGTTAGAATTGGAGAATCCATGAAGCAAGTTAATTTCTGTGTGATTTTATTATGTTTGGAGAATAAGTGGTCACAGGTAGCCAAGGGTTTGGTCATGGGATGATGAGACAGTCCAGAAGGAGGTGTGTTCCAAGAGTAGGAGAGCAGACATCAGCCGAAGATCAGGATCTCAGGCAAGTGGGCTGTGGGGTCAGCCCTTTGACATTTGACAGAAGTCAAAGCAAGGCATGGAACTGGTGCCTTAGAAATTTCTCATCAAGGCCAGCACCACAAGCAGAAACCAGGACTAAAGAAGTCAGGGATCAAGCAGGAGCCTCATTAGAAGATTTGGGAATTAGGCAAAGAGACCAGGAGGGAGCTGGAGAGCCAGTCACAAAAAGTGGGCCATCTGATCCCTCCAGCCATAACAGCTTAGTGAGCAGTGCTGTCCTATGGCCCAAGTCCAGGCCTTACCTGCCATCTCTCAGGCCTGCAATGACACATGGCTGGCATTGGCACTGCAAGGGCAAGGAGTAGAGCAATCCTGACATTAAAATGAAACCACATGAATGGTTTTGGGTATACGTCAGTAAGTGGGGGCAACATACAGCAGAAAGGCACCTAGTATGTTCCTGGAGCTGCACTGTGTTCTGGGGATAGAGAGACAGATAAGACCATGTCCCTGCCCTGTGTTAAGAAGGTTAGACTTGTACACAAGTAACTGCTTCCTCTACTGTTACAGAAACTGTTTTCGTACTCAGTGGAGGAAACCATTACTTCTGCCATGGGGAGTCAGAGAAACCATCAGAGGAAATGTGACATTTAGACTGGATCTTGTAAAATAACAAGGAATTTTTCTAGAAACAGAGGAGAAAGTGGGAAAAGACTCTTTAGACAGAAGTAACTGTGTGTTCTAGGAATAGATTCCTAAAAGTATAAAAGTCCAATATTGGATTTACCCATGGCAGGAAAACCCAGCTAGACATGTATAGGGTAGACAGTATTGTCCAGAGTTGAATTAGAGCTCTGAGTTACACAGAATAATTCTACTAAATAGAGTTCATACTCTTTAAGTAGGCTTTTCCCAGTGTTTCTCATATTTATTTATAATTATTAAAAAAGAAACATGTAGAGAAGATTCATTGTCAATAATGGTGAGGACATTTCAGGTTAAATATATTAAAGATCTTTTCCACAGGACTTCTCAGAGCTTTTAATATATTAGCATGCACTTGGGGTTTCAGTGAGGCTGGGAAGGATGAAGCTGTTCTTATATTTGTAAGAAGATGGAATATTTTTTCCAGCCCAGACATCAGTGGAATAGTCTAGGAAACTATGGCTTAAACATTTTGGGTAATCTAAGAGTTTAAGGCCCATGTCACCATTTATTTTACCTTGTGACATATTTGTCATCGGCGTTTTCATATTGTGTGGTAATTGTTTCCATCCTTGTCTCCCCCAGATCTGTGCTATTCAGTATACCGACTTAGCACATGAAGTGTGACTAGTTTGAGTTGATACGTGAGTGACTAGGAAGTTACTAGGAAGTACCCATGCACCTTGCATTACGTTTCCACCGGACAGCACTACTTGAGTGAGGAGATCTTAATCATCTATATATTCTAGATGATTTACAAATTTCTTGACAAATAGCAGGCATTAATAAACATTTACTGAATATATTAAATAAGTAAATAAGTTAAATTGTATACATAAACTGTTGCACTTAAAGTCTTACATGAAATGCTTGTTTCCTTATTTTTCTCTAATCTTAAAAGCTATTTCTACTTATACATAAATGACCTTTTTACTCATGTAAATAGCTCTCTTGCATGTATAAAATTTCTTCCCTACATTATTTTAACATATCCTAGGAGCTAGCCCACCAAACAATAACATTCTCCTTAAAAGAATCCAGAATTCTGGTCTGTGAAGTCATTTACTACAGTTGGGAAATCTGCATATGAGTATCCAACAGTTCCGGTGGCTACACGACTTTCTTCACCACCTGCATTCTTGTTTTGGCCTCATCTCTTGCCCCCAAGGAAGCTTCTCTTAAAAAATTCAAAAACAAAACAAAAATCAATAACTCCCTGATCTCTGCAGCCTTGTCTTGTACCCAGAGTTCCAGACTTTCCGCAGTATTTGCAGCATTAAGTTCTCTGAAGCAAGCTTCCTATTGTTGTAATACCCCAACCTCCTCATAATGCTCTGATCCCCTCCTGTTCTAACTCCTCGTTCAAGGTCCTGTCTTCTCTCTCCCTTCTCCCTACCTTGACACCGGTTTTCCGGATACCTGGATAAAACTCAGCAATCTTTGTAATGGAGATAATAATGTGTGCTATGACTACCCAGACACTTCAAAAGTTAAGTGAATTGGTGAAAGTAAGCGGCTGTGTAAACTGCCAAGCATGAATGAAGTATGAAGTGTTTCTCTTAGTAAACTGGAATGGAATGAAGCAAGAAAACATCTTGCTACATTTTTCCTAAATTTACAAGCCTTTCTCTTCCTCCAAAGAAATTTAAGCCTGTCTGCATGTGGTTAGAGGTGAGCCATCTAGATTGCGTTGTAATTTTACCCCTTAGGCTGACACTTTCCTTAACATCCTGATTTCCTTCCTTTCTTCCTGACACGTGATTAAGAATGTGGAAGAGTAACTCAGTGGAGGAAACCATTACTTCTGCCATGGGGAGTCAGAGAAACCATCAGAGGAAATGTGACATTTAGACTGGATCTTGTAAAATAACAAGGAATTTTTCTAGAAACAGAGGAGAAAGTGAGAAAAGACTCTTTAGACAGAAGTAACTGTGTGTTCTAGGAATAGATTCCTAAAAGTATAAAAGTCCAATATTGGATTTACCCATGGCAGGAAAACCCAGCTAGACATGTATAGGGTAGAAAGTATTGTAATGAGTGAAAATTTTTTTCGTACTGTCCAAAATATTTCACTGCCTTCATCATTATGCAATTATAATAATCTGACACAGAAAATTTACCTTTAATTGGCTATACGTATTAGTATGACAAATTTAATATCCTTTTCTTCCTAGGGGATCCATTGGCTATATGGATTTTAGTGAGATACTAAACTCAAAGCTATTTAGAACAGTGATTAAATACTAGACTGTTGGCTCAGATCAGTTAAGGTTTTGTTGTAAATTGAGAAACTGGCAACATTTCATCCCATACTATCAAGAAGTGGAGTCTATTTTTCTACAGTTTGAATCAGGGCTGGTCACATGACATGCTTTGGCAATGGATTGTTAGCCATCCCAATATAATCAAAAGAATGAAAAATAATTGCTGGTGAGATCTGTCCTCTTATAATTGGGGAATGCTTTAGTAGCCAGCAAGTGAAGAAGCCTGAGAACCACCTAGAGGTTCATGGATATGTTGCCCATCACCCTCATTGTTTTGGCCAACTGCCACACATCTGAGGTCCTCCCACACCAAGCAATCACTGACATATAAGAACACCCCCAAACTGCCCAAGTAACAGACAAAATGTTTAAACTAAAGAAATGGCTATTGTTTGAAGCCACTATGTTTTGGGGTGGTTTGTGCGCAGCAAAAGGGAACCAATACAAAGCATTTATCTAGAAGTGGGGTGCTATTGTTAAAAGCAAACTCTTCAACACATGGCATTGACTTTGCAAATGTGCAATGGATGTGATAGGGGACTAAAGACTTGGAAAATTTTAGTTTAAGGTAAATAGTTATAAGCCTAGTAAGTAATGCATATGTTAAAGCTTTTATTTCAGAAACTACAGATAAGGGCCATCCTGGCTCCTAGAAGAGACAGCCAACCTCCAGGGGCACTGCTAAAGATTACCGCCTGGGGACAAGTGGAGGTATCCGGGCCATTGTGTTTGACCACCCCTCCCTGGGAACAGCTAACTGTCCAGGACAAGAATGCTGCAGTTCCTAATTCTCCCTGAATTTCAAAACCCCTCACCGCACCTTGTTTATTCCCTGTTATAAAAACATTGGCATGGAAAGAAAATACAAGACAGTTTTGTTTGGTTGCCAACCTGCCGTCTTCTCAGATCACTGGCCATCTGAATAAAGTGCTCATAAAGATTCAATCCCTGTCTCTGCTTATTGGGTTTGGCAAGTGACAGGCAGCACAAGCTCCCATGTCTTCTCCAGTTTCGGGTGAAGATCGGAAAAGCAGTGGGGAAACCATTATCAAGGACAATAAACTTTTAGTGGAGTCCAGTAAACTGATGACATTTTGTGCAAGAAAGCAGTTTGCAAAGCAGTTACTTGAAGTAAATCGAGGAGTAAAGCGGTTACTTTAACTTTTTTCATGTGATTGAGGAGTTTTCCAGACAGGATGTTGTACTGTTACTTACATATACAACAATATATACTGAAGTAATAGAGGATCCGGCACTTGCTTGATTGGAAAATGAGACTGTGCTCATTCCCACTCCCCAGGTGGTAAAAACTCTCAAAGTGAACAGATGCCTTGGGCCAAGGTCAAAACAAAATGTGGCTGTAGGTTCCTTTATTAAGACTTTGGAAAGGTTTATCATAGTGCCTAGCAGATTCTTTCAGCTAAACAAACATGTTCCTAAGAATTCTAAAGGTATGTTTTTCTAGAAACCTAATCCCAAAATAACTATTTATAAGGGTACAAGAAGGAATCATGCCTCTAACACTTTAGGTGTGCTTTTCAAGAAATGAATTTGTGTATAACCTGATTGCTACTGGTGAAAGTGACTTCCTTTGTGGTGCCTAGAGAAAGGAATTTCAAACAACACAGGTGGAGAAGTTTAAACTAGTGGCAAGATTTTATCTGGATTTAGGGGAAATAATACACCCACAGGGACATACAAGGCAGGTAGGCTCTAGAAGCAACTGCCCCGAAGCTTCTGTTAATCCTTCATATTTTTTCTTGGTTCTTGGTAATGATCACGGGCCATTCAAGCCATCCAAGCCATCCAAGCCTTCCTGATCCTTCCAGGGCTTGAGTCAGGCCCTCCCCCTGACCAATCTCTTTCCGGGATTTACAGGGATTCTGGGCCCGCTATCCAATGGGATTACCTTTCTCAGTTTCCCCTGCTACTTTATGGCTCTTAGTGTGCATGTCCCAAAGTAGAAACACCTTCTCCTGAGCCATCTTGACTTCTCTTGCTCATGTCGAAAAGTTCTGTTGTGTCTCTTGGTTACCGCTGCGCATATGCCCAGGAGAGGAGTTTCCCCTTCCTCCTCCCTCTGATAATCTGCTGCAAGGCTGGCAGCACCCCCTGGGGAGGTTTCCCATCTCTCGGTGGATTAAATCCCCTCAATGGCAGTTTCCTGGACTGTGTGAATGAGTCTGTAAATGCAATAGCTTCCTCACAGACTTAGGAGAATGCTGTCCTAATATCTGTTCAGCTTCCCAATCTATTAAGTTTAATATCTGTTTACCTTTGCTTCCTCTCTCATTAATAATTATATAACTACCTATGCTAAGTAATCAGTAGAAAGTCCACACAATTTTTAAGGAGTCTTAACAGCAAAAGGGCAACCATCCTGGAAAAAGGAACTAAGATCGCTTAAAATGCCAAAGTCCCCTGTTCCCAACATTTCATAAGCAAGACTTAGGGTGAAAAAGTTACTTAGTTGTTTCATTACATTAAAGACACAACTTCAGAGAAGGAAAGCTAAGAGTCCAGAGTGGGGATCTATTCAAGGAATCACAACCAGGCTTTAATCCGGACCATACACTCCTCAGCTAATAAACACAATTATGAGCTACATGCACTGTTGTTTTGTGTCACTGTGTGCTAAGGTGGTTTGTCACACAGCAGAATCTCACTGCTGGAGTTACAGATTCCAGCCCCTCAATTTCCTGAGATGACCTCCACTGCTGTGAATTTTGAAACAACAATTGTCTGATTTTTAGTTTTTAATAAATGTAAAATAACATACATATATCGTAAGTTTGTTTCATGCTAATGAGACATTATATACCATGGGCTGTGCTTGAAAGTTTGATTTCTATAAAAGTTACAATTATTATTATTTTATGAGCCTCCATTTCCTC
>VMDR010037676.1:0-10175 GCA_007922815.1 Macrotus californicus | reverse complement strand
GGGTCATTTATACCTGTTCATTCGATTTGACCCTTCTGCTCCTTTTCCTCATCCCCCAGACCTGTTTTTCAGGCCATGCCATCTATGGGAGTTTGTTATGGCATGCTTACCAGCCGTAGCACAGGTGCTGTGTTCTGACATCATGTTCAGTTGGAAAGAGCTGGCATAAAATGCCCATGTAAGGTGATCCCAATCACGTGTGCACATACTCACACATGCATATGTACATAAAGCCCTGGAAATGTCATTATTTACTTTGAGTTCTGGGACCTTTTTATGTTTATTTAATTTTTCCCTGTATTTTCTAATTTTTCTACAAAAGGATTTAAGTCTGTGCTGATATCTGTACTTTCTAAGTTGCTGGTTAATTTTATTTAAAACATTTTTTAAAATTTTTTATTAAGTAAAAAATAAGTTACTCTGGAGAAGCTACTTCTCTTGTTCCTAAGGTGGGTAATGGTGACCATATAATTCAATACAAAAATCTCCTGGATGTACACTCTCCAATATGTGTGCCATTTGAAGTTCTCAGTGAAGACACATGATTCAGCCATTATCTGTGATATTCAGCCCTGCTCAGTAGCTCTGTCTCTCCTTGCTCTTCTTTGACCCATGAACACTTTCACATAAGTCACTGGACTTCCACAAGCTTCTGCATCCTTGTCTGTAAATTAGGAATAGCATGGTACCCTGTCTCCCTCATCCCAAACAAGATAATGTATATGAAAGTATACTGATGAAAGACAGAGCCCAACAACTATAAGGTGCAAGTTGTGCAGGTAATATTACAGAACAGATGGCGGGAAGCGATATACTATTACCAAATGGACCCTCCCTTCTCCTGGGGTCCCCGTGTTCTAGGTTTGCCTTGCCCACTTCCAGGGAATTATAGCTCTCGATGCCAGAGATTGATGAAAAGGAAAGGAATTATTTATTTAAAAGTTATACAAACTTAGAGTAATGACTTAATGTCTTCATTAAAACCCCAAAGTCCCTTAAAACACCCACAAATACACACCGTCCTTTCTTCCTCCCCTTTGCCCAGTCTGGGTATTGTATCTCAGGAAAAGAAATAGAAGTCCATGGCTCAGGTAGCCCCAGTCCTTCTCAGTAGTCCGTGCTCGGCTGGCAGGCCTCTCAGTTCCCAGCACCATCAGCTGTGTCGCCACCATGATCTCCAGTTCTTAATCCAAACCCATGCGCATGGCACCTTCTCCTGTTCCACCAGCAAGAATCCTTTCATCCCTTTCCTTCCCACAGCATCTCTCCTGCATTCGTCCAAACTGCTAAGGGAGAGCTCTGCATCGCTGCTACATCTTGCTTTCTGGCTTCCTAAGCTGCATGCCAAAGGGAGACCCAAAGCCATGTGGTTCTTCTGTCATGGCTGCTGCACCTGGGTTTAAATCCCAGCGCCAATCTTCCTCTGTAGCCCTATTTCCAACTCCTCCCACAATTGGCTACACCTGCCAGCATTCCAGTATTTTCCTAGCTTTTCTGGGCTGCCATAGTAAGTCCAGGCGTGCATGGCCCCATGGCGTGGAATCAATAATCTCCAAGCTCTCACACAGAGTCTATAACCAGAGGGAGTTGCCTCCCAGTCAATCCTGGGTGGAAGTCACTCCCATCTCCCTGGCTCAAAGCATGGCCACAGCTATTTAACATATCCATGAAACCAGTTAAAAGTTTTAGATATGTTAAATGACCATGCCAAGGTTAGTTGCAAAACTGTTGCTATGTAGAACAACTCTCAATGGCCCTGCTCCATGTGTCTCATCCCCTAGTAGATTTGTGGGGGGTGACGACATCCTATATATATATTTCCTGGGCACCCTGAGTTCTGGACCCCATTACAAATCCCTATTTGGGGGGCCCCCTGGCTGAACCCTGTTACAGCAATAATGCTGTGGAAGAATAGTGGTGAACCCTCACTTGGTTGTCTGGCCTGATTCAGAAGCAAATAATAACTGGGGACTCTCCAGAGTAGTGGGTGCTGCTCCCAGGCAGCAGCAGCCACCACCGCCAGTAGCTCCACATTGCCTGATTGACAAGCCAGGGGATCACCCCTCTATCACTAATACTCAGAGATTCTTTCCTAATATGAGACAGACATTGTTCCCAGCATCTTGGCTTTAAAATACATGTCCATTTCTTCTGGGAGCTTCATTTCTCAGAATTCAGACTCTGTTAAATAAGATTCCTTGCTTGGCATTGAAACTTCATATTCTTTGGTCTTCATATTTTCTTTAACAAGAGTAGCTATGGTAGTAATAGTAGGTGAGGAGAAATATCCGTGGTGTATGTTAATCCTCAGCTGATTTCCTCTTGCCAGGACCTACTGTCATGTAATAATGCCATCTGATAATCTGTAGAAGATGCTCAGGAAGTGAATAGCAAATTTATGACTATATCCTTTGAAAAGTCTACTTCTCTCCCATGCCCCCCGACCTATGATGTCTTCCAAAGGGGTAATATTTTTTAAATGGAGATAAAAATAAAAAATGAAAAAAAAAGCTGAGAAAGTTCTATTTTCCCAGTTTATTAAGATCACTAAATCATAGAGGTTGAACTAACTTAACATAGCACACATTACTTTTGCCTCACATTCTGGGGTGTAAATTTTTTCAAATTTTTTTTGTTTTCCAAATTCAGAATCATGTGCTCTGAGGCCCCATCCTACAAGGCTGGTAAAAAGCTTTATCGTGGTCATTACCGTGGCCCCACCCCTCCCTCGCAGTTCATGTGAAAGTTGCTAGGGTTACACAGGTCAAACGCTAATGGAGGGTGTTGGGAGGAGTGTTGGGGGTGTACTGCTGCTATTCAAGGGCCACCCTACTCACAAACAAAAATACCCTTTCCTGGTCTTCTTCCTCCAGGCTCACAAAGCTCCCAGGTCTGTTCACTCCTACCTCCCTATTTTTCTCAAAATAGAACCTCAGAACTCAGAAAAGACAAGCCTTTCTTCCTAGAGCCAATTCTTTAAAAACAAGACTCTTAGTTTTGCCCTGAGGGTGAAAAAGCTCTTCAGGACTGAAAGTTCTGGATTGCCCTTTGGTTTAGGGGTAGAGGGGAGAGGGTAAGTTGGAAAGAAAGGGAATATACCTCTCATTCCTTTATTCATCTATATCAATCAGAACACAACACAAATCAATATCTTGGAAAGTCGTCCTGCTGATTTAAAAATAATGAAGTTGGTTAAAGGCCCAGGTGCTTATAGAAAGGCAAGTAAGGCACTGTATCCTGAAGAGACCCAGACAGCCACCAGGCCATGGGTATCAATGTGAAGTGCCTGCCTTTGCTAAGATTGTCACCAATGTTTGCCAAAGTATTAACATCACATCCTTCTTTTATTACCCAGTGAAAGATCATGCAGGGCAGCTCACCAGAGAAGGAGCGTGGTTCAGCTCACACAGAGACAGACTAGAATCTGGAAATTCTGCTAGCTCACAATCACCTGGGCCCCGTGGCCTACCTCCTTGCTTCATTAGCCTGTTTTAATCAAAGGGTATTTACTAAAGAGTTGGCATGGTGGAAGAAACAAAAGGGATTTGGGGGTCCTCAGGAGGCCTGTGTTGTGACATAAATCACAACTCAAGGACCCAGGGGCCCAGCAGTGAAGGCTTTGGTGCATGATGCTAAATAAATTAACCAGATGCAGGGTTCAGTGATCCAGGCGTGGTGACGTGGGTTGGTGTTATGCCAAACATGACAGGGCACCCTGTCATGTGAGTCCAATTGAGGCCCCGGCAGGGATTGAAATGGGAGCCAGGAGACCATCCAAAGTTCAAGGAAATGTAATGAGCCCAGGAGTTTCCTCAGCAAAGGCATCTGGCCAAGGAGTCCTCCTCTGCAGCATATGCCTTTCCTCACTCTTTCCCTACTTTCCATGTGAGAACCCATAAAGAGTTTGTTTTTATTTTTGCCTCTCACAGGACAATAACTGTTTTTGACTACATATGAAAATTATAGTTGTTTTCTGTAAAACATTAAAGCAATGTGGAAAAGTATCCCGATGACAAAGGAAATTCTGTCATGATTTCATCTAAGCCAGACCAGGATATACAAGCACTGGGCAGGCCATGAGTAAGCCTCCTGTGTCTGGACACCCCTTAACATTTATTCCCCACTTCTCAACAGGAGTGCCTCAGTGAAAGTGGCAAGTGTTCATGGTCTTCCTTGTTTTATTCCCAAGGGTACTCTTCTATCTGATGGGATGGACCTAGGACATCATGAGACATTCATCTCATTTATCATGAGAAAACAACGGACATTTTTCCCTTTTTTTTAACTTCATTTTTATTGTTGGCACTCTTACAGATGTCCCCATTTCCCCCCCCCCACCCCCCTTTGCCCACCTCCACCAGCCCTGTGGCCATCACCACACTGTTGTCTGTGTCTGTGGGTCATGAACATATGTTCTTTGGTCAATCTCTTCACCTTATTTCACCCAGTGCCCCCAACACCACTCCCCTCTGATAGTTCTCAGTCTATTCCATGTGTCCAGCCTCTGTTTGCATTTTGTTCATCAGTTTATTTTGTTTCTTAGATTCCACATATAAGTGAGCTCGTATGGTATTTGTCTTTTTTAATGAGTTCTGTGTAGCAAACTGAGTTAACTGATACCACATTTCTGGATGAATCCAACAATCTATTAGTGGTCCTATCAGGTTTGATTCTTCATCCAGCTATGACCCGAGACCACAATCATAACCATTGCAAAATGTTTGGTATACATTCTTTCATATTTTTGTCCTGTGTTTATACAAATTCACACACACACACAAAGGGATAAGACTGTACATACTGGTCTGCCTTCTCCTCTCAACTCTAAGGAAAAAAAAAACCCAATCTGACTGGGCTAAATTCTGTGACACAGATTTGCTCAGAATCAAAGGTCACACACATGGGTGTGACTGTCTAGATATCTCTTTGTGTTTCTTTCCTTTGTGTAGTAAGTCTACCCTGAGGCTGGACCCTTGGAGTGAGAAGCAAGGGTCTTGCTCTTTCCTTTCTTTCTCTTACTTGTTTGCTCCAGTGTTTGTTTGATCACACGTGGTAAGATTTAGACTTCTGAGAAAGGAGATACCCGACCTAGCTTTGAATCTAAACCCCACAATCCAGCCCGGTTTACCAGAAAGCTGCTCACTAGAAGCCTGCCCATGAGCTGGGACAACAGAGCAGTATCTTTATGTGAGATTTACATTTGTTCTGTGATGTTTTTGTTCCTTTGTGAAATTCGAAGAGAAAATGAGTGGCAGAGCTAAAATGTGCGGAGCATTCCTGGGTCCCATGGCTGCCATCTCTCTGTGGTGCAGCCCCACTGACAGCCCTCACTGTTTTATTTCTATCTTGCTATTTGTGGACGTTCTCCCGCAGACTGAAAAACATGCTGGGGTGGGAGGGTGAGGGTATGTGGCTCACAGTGTGAACGAAAAAATAAAAAAGGAAGAGAGAAAGAGAAAGCTTTAACCCAGAAGCCAAAAAGCCCAAGGCTAGAATCTGAGAGAGCTTCAGACAGTTCAGATCAAATTTCAGGAGCTGGGCAGGAATAGGCAGAGCTTCCAGGGCTCCAAAGTTTATAAGGCAATTATCACAAACAAAATTGTTCCTTGAGAAAAGGAACAATTCTTTTCAACCTTGATTTCTGATCGTGAGGCTTTCTTACCCTTTCTGACCTGAACAGACATGGAAGGCTCTGGCAGACATTTTGAAATGTTAGAGCTCAGAATACAAGTCACGTAGTTATAGTGCAGAGAGCACTCGTTCATTTAGGGTTAGTTTAACGTGAACTTATCCTGGACGAATGGTGCTCCACGAGGGACACCATCCACAGAGAGTATCATGGGAATGGGACTCCCTGAGGTTGTGCAATGCAGAGGCATGGTGCTGGCCAGGGGACCAGGGGCTGTTTGGGGACAAAACGCTAAAACAGACAGTTAAAGGCCCTGCTCTCAGGAGACTTATATTCTAGTGGGACAACAACAAGGAAGCAAATAGATAATCAATTCCAGGCAGTGAGAGACCAGTGAGGAAAACAAGGCAGGACATGGAACAGCGTGTGCTGAGAGAGAAGATGCGGACTCTCTTTTACAGAGAAGTCAGTGAAGAGACTTGTTTGAAGGATGTGAGCAAGCATTCCAGGCAGAAGGAATAACAAGCACATAGCTTCAAAGCAAGAACTGTTCTTGTGTCTGAGGACACAGCAGAAAGGCCGATGTGGCTAGAGAGAATTGGGCTCAGGGAAGGATGTTTGGGATGTGAGATTTGAGAGGCAGAGGAGATTGCATTTCAGTCTAAGAGTGGGAGGAGGGGCAAGTTATCAGATTTCTGCTTTTCCAAGATCGCTCTGGCTACAGTGTGGGGAGTCTTTGACTGTGGGACCCGAGAGAGAAGTGTAGTGTGCTGGAGCCATAGGAGCGACTGCCAAATTTTCAGGCATTTTGTGAACCAGTTGTTACACACAACCATTATTTAAAAATCAAATTATATAAACACCTGATTAGATTAGATTAAAAACAAAGTTCATGAACAATGAAAACTCTTTGCTATTACTTGTTGTGCTGCATTCCATTATTATCGGCATGGTGGAAATACTATGTAATGGGGGTGCATCTCCTTCCAACTCCACATTTAGTGAGGTCATGTTGGTAACTTGAAACTGGCCTTGGTGTGAGTACTTACACCACAGAAATAGGCAAATGCTACAGAGACAGAGCAGGGCTTCCCCCCTCCCGTGGCCCCAGCAGGCAGCTGCTAAACATATGCCAGTACACCACTGGAGCAGGAAGATCAGGAGCACATGGGAGAGAGGACTGCGACTTGAACAAGGGTGGTGGTGGAGCAGGTAGTGTCATGGGGGTTCCACCAGGTGTAAAGGTGAAGTGAAGAGAGGTATAAATAGGGACCTCTGAGATTTTGAATGTGAGTTTGGATACAAGTTTTTAAATTTGAGAACAGAATAGAAAAATGCCTACAATAATAATAATTATCTTGTAGTAATAATAAACAAGTTTCTTTTGAAATTTCCTCTTCTAGGGCTTTTTGTGAAGGCTTCTAAGATAGTTATCCTTTCTATAAGACAGCAATCTGAGTGTGATAACTACATAAAGTCAGGACTTGTCTTTCTTTCCCAGGACTGGCCCAGTGCCTGTTACGTGGGAGATGGTCAGTCCAAGGCAGTCCTACCCCTAGAACAAGATGATCCTATGTAGCTGGGCACCGCATGTATTTGGGGATCTGCCAGAAAGGCCACAATAGTGTCAGCTAGATGTGGCTATTACATCAATTCACATGTAGCTAAAAATAAATACATACATAAATAAATAAATAAGCTGTCACTTTGTAACACGGGGCTCTCTAACTAGTGCTACATGCCTGGTGGGCTATATTTATTGGTACTAAAGATTGTCTTTTGAGAGATTATGAACTATAGCAGAGACACTTTATTTTTAAAGAAAATTAGACCAAGATTTGTTTGTCATTTAGCATTCCTATCACAATGCCTTATTTGGTAGGAATGGGAACAGACTTATTTCTTTTCTTTTTTTATTTTTATTTTTTTGTTTATTGATTTTAGAGAGAGGAGGGGGAAAAGAGAGAAAGAGACAGAAACATTAATTTGTTTTTCCACTTATTTATGCATTCATTTGTTGATTCTTGTATGTGCCCTTACTGGGGATTGAACCCACAACCTTGGCATATTGGGACAATACTCTAACCAACTGACCTCCCTGGCCAGGGCCTCGTTTTTTAATTTCAAATTTTAAAGTTATTAAGGTTATGAAATTTTAAGGTTATTAAGGTTATTTAAGGTTGTTAAGTTTATAAATTATTAAGTTCATTGATGAAAGTTTTCAGAAGAATATTCTTTTGAAAATTATTTTTCTTAGGAAAAAAGAAAGGGAAATCAACACCCTCTCAGCATAGCCACAGATGCTGCGACAGTCAAGCCTCTCTGCAGACGGGGACAGTCCATCAGTCATTTGGGTCACTCTCTCGGTCAGCAGGGCTGTAGTCTGGATCATCCTCATCATCTTCTAGCTCCAAGTCATCCATTTCCTGGAACAAAGACTTATCTACTGCCACAGGATTTCCAACATCCTCCAAGAACTGGATATCAGGCGTGTCAAGATTATGATCTGTTTCCAATGGCTGTTTCCCTGACTTTTTCTTAATTTAATTTATTTATTTTTCCTGCTTATTCTTCATTTATTTAATTCTTTTTAGTTTCCAAGAGCTCTGCATTAAACTTGGCTTTCCAACTTAAGAAATTACCAGCTGTCACAGGAGTGCCATGAAATAATTGCTTCTTCTGCTTCCTTTTCTTTATGTTTCTTTTCTTCTTCTCTTCTAGTTTTTATGTGATCCACTATTTCATTTACTTTTTCTTGCACAATTGTCACTAAAGATCATCACCATACCAAGGTTTTTACTGCCTATCCTCTAATAATTTTAAAATGCCTGAGACATCATTATCTTCTAGATTTTCCTGGGAGAATATTTTACAAAGAGGGGCTTCATCAGGGTATTTCTCGCTCTATGAAAATGCCTCAGTGGTTCCGGCTGCAGGGCGCTGCCTGGGTGTCTGCGTGATCCAGGGGCACGATGACACAATTACAGAGAGAGTAGCACAACGACCTGGAGGCTCCAGAGTCCATCTACCCTGACTCCTTCATAACATTATCAGAAAATCCTCCCAGCTTCACCATTACTGTGACATCTGAGGCTGGAGAAAATGATGAAACTGTGTAGATTTGTTTTTTTAATGTAAAATTCAAGTTCAATTTTATTCACTAGCTGCCACTATAGCTATCCGTCACAAGTTGATGTCTCCTCATATCCATTTTTACTCCCCTGCACAGCTCAGTTTTTTCTTTGAAATACTTATCACATTTTTAATTAGCCTCATTATTTATTGGTTTAATTGGTAATTGCCTGCCTCCTCCATTTGATTTTTAAAAAAGGACAAAGACTTTGTCTGTGTTAGGCATTGCTGTAGTTACAGCACTTACTACAGTGACTGGCACACAGTAGGATCTCGATAAATATTTACTGAATGAAAGGATTTTTTTAACTAATAAGCATAGAAAGGGTTTAAAGGCACTTAACAATTTATCAAATGAGTAATGCCTCACATTTTATCAAATAAATACCCCCTCCCCCATTGAGGTCTACAAAACAGAGATTTGTGACTGAAAAGCATCAAGAGCTTCTATTTGACATGCTGAAGAAAATCTTCTTGTTTAAGAGGTAGGGAACAGTATGCCTCTGTAAAATTTTGGAAAGTCTTATCATTTGTCACAAAAGGCAGAATCCATCATAGTTAGATTACTGGAAAATTGAATTTGTTAATAGATATTAGAGGGTTCATAGAATCTCCAGTAGAGTTAGAGGATCAGGCTCGAGGCTTTGCAGCTGAAGACAACACCCAGACCATCCCAAAGGACAGCTCCCTAAAATCCACTTTCCCTGTGGCTGAACAAAAGAAAGCAGCTTGCACCAATGACACTGTGACCTGGATACCATACCCTCAGCTGATGGCCGCCCCCAAAGCAGGGCACAGACACAGCCACCACCTCCACAGCATGGATTCTAGCTGGTGACTGCTTTTTAAAAATATCACTTTCTTCTAAAACTGTCTTAGTCTTATTTGGATATTAGAATCTAGGTCATGTGTAGGTCTGAAGGCTGGACTCAATGTAGAAAAATACCCAAAGAGGAGTAATGGGCAAATAAGCTGGTTTGCAAAACATGACACATGTCCTTTCAGTTCTGTCTTTGTTCCATGTTATAACTATGCCACCACCACTAACAACAACATGACCATGTCAACATAACCCAACTCCCCATTGTACAAACTAAAGCATACTCATCCTCTCCTCTAAAGCACAGAAGAGAGTCTTAGCAATTAGTGTAGCCAGCCAAAGTTCAGAATCTCCAGGTGATACACTGTCCTCTAACTCTGTCATGAATATTTCTGTGTATTCTGAATCCAATGAATTAAAACATAAATTTAACATTCTATATACATTCTTTATATATTCTATATGAAAAAATAGAGCAGGAGCATAAAAAAGAGAAAGTTATTTAGAAAATACATATTTAAATGATAAAGTAAGAAAAGTCAGGTAGACTCCATAATTTCCATTTATGCTTCTGTTCACAAGGCCCTGGTTAAT
>VMDR010037675.1:0-10172 GCA_007922815.1 Macrotus californicus | reverse complement strand
TTCCCCTTTCTTCCAGCCTCCATTGTCTTTCTTTTAAATGTAGTAAAAGCAAATGAGTCAATATGCATGAAGATCTTTTAGAACCAGAAAAGAAAGGCCACAAATCATTTAAGGTAGAATATCAGTTTTCTTGTTTTCTGAGATGAAATAAAAACTTAGGCAACATCATAATTCCTAGGTAAAGAAGGTTGAAATGTGAGTCATACGTTGTCCATGTTCTTGTTTATTATGCATAAAATTGGTTATTTCTTTATCTAAGAATCTCTTCAATGTTTGTACAAGGAAAAGCATGGCGAATGATGAAATATGACAAGCCTAAAATCCATTCCCCACCCTCCTCTCCATTCCCAACTTTCCGCTAGAGCAGCTAGAAAGGCTAAGTATTTTCTTCCTACCTCCCTCACAGTTAGGGCGGCCATGTAAACATGCTCTGGCCATTGTGGCATAAGCAGAAGTCTCCTGTAAGGTTCCAGGGAAAGCTTTTCTGTCCTAATAAAGGGACAGGTGTGGTTGCCACCTTCTTTCTCCCCACACATGCCCTGCATCCCTTTTATTTCTGCCTTCAGTGTGAACATGGTGTCTGGTACTGTGGCGGCCATATTATGACCATGAGTCCAAAGTACGAGGCTCAGTATGGTGGAGTGGAAAGACAGCAAAGTCCAGGGTCTTTGATGACATTCAGCAGGAGGTCCTACCTACTTCTCCTCTTTTCTAATTATGAGACAAATAAATCCCTATTGGTTTAAGCCACTGTCAATTTGATTTTCCAAATACTTATAGCCAAGAAAACATCCTACCTGATGTAAGACTTGGTTTGAGCTTCATTCTGTAAACCACCTCCCAACCCAAAGGGTAAGCGAATACTTTTCATTTGATTCTTTGTCTAATTTATATGAAGTTGTTTCATCTGTAGTAACCATTATACATTTTTTAAAAAATTCAGTAAGTCAGACCTTTCCAAAGGTGGAAGACAGGTGATAGTTTGCTGTTAGGCAAACATGAGCATGTTATCAGGATGTGCATGAAACACAGCTGGAGAATCATCCTTAGGGTGATAGCAACGTTTAACCAGTTTGAGAAATGAGGCCAATTGCAGACCAGAAGGGAGCAAATTTAAAGTCAATCCCTTTTAATCAGGGGTTCAGGTGGCTTATATCAAGACATTTTCCACGGAAGTTAATGGAACTAACTTCCATAAAGTAAAAAGCACATCTTCCATGTAAAAATTCTATTTTTCTACCAAAATTCTGTGCCTCCGGGAATAGAACACGCTCTTTTAGCAGACGCATCTATTCATAGTAGAATGATGTATAACTTCTGCAGCGCTGCTCCAGTTGACTCCTCGGTTCTAATCGGTACCCCACAGAATGGTAGATGTGCTTCTATAGTTTCTACACTGTCAGCTGCAATGCCATTTATCTGTCACCGTCATCACTGGACACTATCAAGTTCCCCGTGATCTCCCAGTCACTTCAGATAGGCAATCATGTTCAAATTAATGTCATTTGTCCCAAACCCATTTGCCATCAGTTATGGGGAACCAAAGCTAAATAATTTATGCTGCTCTTTAACAGATACCAGCTAAACTTTGAGCATACACAGCCTTAAAAGTGATTTCCCGTACAAAATAACCTTATATGATTCTTTGGAAAAGTATTTCAACTCAATGGACTATTTCCATCGTCAAAACTCATTGGCATAATATTACATTCTGTTCATCCTGGCTTCAAATTTGCATGTCAGATCACTCAGTAACAATCATCAGCTGCTTTTTGTTTTAAACTGAGGTTAAACTCACATAATATAGTATTAACCAGTTCAAAGTATACATGCAATTCAATGGCAGTTGGTATATTTACAATACAATGGCATTTGGAACTTGATGGAAGTGGACACCACCACTTCCATCAAGTTCCAGAACATTTGCATGACCTCAGAAGAAAACCCCACACCCACTATGTGGTCACTCACTATTCTCTCCATTTAGCCTAGGAGAACGCTGACCCGCTTTCGGCCTTGATAGATTTACCTGTTCTGGAAATTTTATAGAGAGAGGATCATACAGCATGTGACCTTTTGTATCTGTCTTCTTTCCTGTGTCATAATGTTTTCAAGGTTTGTCCACCTCATGACATGTATCAGTACTTTATCTTTCTTTTGGCCGCGTGATATTCTATTGTATTCATATACCACATTTTGTTTGTTCATTAATTCACTGATTAACATCTGGGGTGTTTCCACCTTCAGGCTATTGTTAATGGGGCTGCTACAAACATTTATGTCAAATATGCAAGTACCTCTTTTATTTACTTGTTTATTTATTTAGTACCTGTTTTAAATCCTTTGACCTTTGTGCCTTGGAATGGAATTGCTGAGTCATATGGTAATTTTATGTTTAGCTTTTCGAGGATAACTACACTGTTTTCCACGGCAGCTGCATTATTTTAGATACTCACCAGCAAAGTACAAGAGTTCCAGTTTTTTCATCTCCTTAGCACTTGTTTCCTTTTTTTTTTTGTTATGATAGCCATGCTAGTGGGTGTAAAGTGGCATCTCATTCTGGTTTTGACTTTTATCTCCCTAATGATCAATGATGTTGAGCATGTTTTCATGTACTTGTCAACCATTTGCGTATCAATTTTTTTGGAAAAATGTCTAGAAGTTCTTTGCCCATTTTTAATTGGGTTGCTTGTCTTTCTGTTGTTGAGTTGTAACAGTTCTTTATACATTCTGGGCACAAGTCCTCTTTCGGATAGGTGATTCGCAAATATTCTCTTCAGTTATATGGGCTCTCTTTTCAGTTTTTTGATAATGTCCTTTGATGCATGAAAGGTTTTAATTTTGATGAAGTCCAATTTCTCTATTTTTTTTCTTTCGTTGCTCAACTTTTGGTGTCATATCTAAGAATCCATTGCCTAATCCAAGGTCATGAAGGTTTACCACTGTGTTGTCCTCTAAGAGTTTTATAGCATCTAGTGCTTTTGTGAAGTTAGCACGCCATGACTCCTGAAAAGAAAAGTAAAAATAAATAAAGTTTATGGACTAACCTGCGCCAGAGAGAGCTTATCTAATGGTGAAGATTTTTTGTTTTCGGCATTGTATACTTAGAAGTTGGTCCTGCATTCTGCTACCTTGATTTCAACATTGTCCTCTTAGTATCTAATTAACAGAGATTATTAACTGAAAGTAAGAAGAAGACAACATGAATAGCCCTGGAAGATAGGCAGATGGTTTGGTGGAAAGATGGCAAGTTTCTTACCGAAAGAAGGCATACAGCACAAGTCAGTCTCTGCTATGGTTCAAAATATTTTACCTACCACATAAATTAATTTCATTTCTTTTTTTAAAAGATTTTATTTATTTATTTAGAGAGAGGGGAAGGGAATGAGAAAGACAGGGAGAGAAACAACAATGTGTGGTTGCCTCTTGTGCATCCCCCTGCTGGGGACTGGCCCGCAACCCAGACACGTGCCCGGAGTGGGAATTGAACCGGCGAACCTTTGGTTTGCAGGCCCGTTCTCAATCCAGTGAGCTACACCAGCCAGGGCAATTTCATTTCTTAAGCAGCTCCATTAGTAAATATCTTTTACTGAATTTTACTGAATTTTTACTCAAGGCAAAGCCTCCACCAGTAAGATGTTGGACACAGCTTTGAAATGGGTAGTAGGATCCCTCATAATGCTATACAACAGTCAGGGCCAGCCTTTGGAAAACTGGGCTAGAGACCAAGTTGGCCTTTAGTATCTATTGTACTTACTAAGGGTTCAAAGAAGTACAGGACCAACCTGGGCCCCATACGAATGATTGCTTGGTAGAGTCTCCACAGATTTTTGGATTTGCGGGTTGAGAAATTGTCTTTTTTACTTCTTACAAAATTGTTCAAGTTTAGGGAGAGCTCATTCTAACTTAACTCACATGAGGCTGCTTTACAACAGGATGCCGATTTCAGAATTTATAGTGGACACAATTTTTATCTGCCAGCTGCACCTTTTGGCTCTTTGCTTCAGCTTTTCTCTCTTGGTGGTAAATCTACTTCAGAGGGTAAGTTGTTGGTGCCACATTTTGGTGGAAATTCGGTAAAACTGTATATGGCGAGTCCAGGTAGTATGGATGTTTACCTGAACCTCTCCACTCATAGTATCAGGGAATTTACACGTAAATATAGTTGGTCCCCCCCGACCAAAGTTTCTGTCTTTGAACCGGTACACTGTTCACTCCCACATACAGCTGTTCTTTTTGGTAGGTTGTAGCCTGAATAACAGCATATTCAGAGAATCTAGGAACATTGCCCTATTTAGACTTCTTTGCCAACAGTTCTTCCATACCAGGGGAGATCCTACTCTTCTGGTAATGATCTAAAGCTCTCTCCACAAATGGCTACCCCCAGTTAACACATGAGTAATCCAGTAGTTTCAATAACTTAAAAATAAGTCTTAGACCCACTTAAGTAGGCGAAAGTTAATGGTGCCTTATTTTTTCTTGCTTTTTTTTTTTTTTTTTTTCTCTCTCTCTCAAAAAGGAAGAAAGAACCTGGAAAAAAAAAGTGAATGTGTTTAGTACTTTCCTCCTTACACACCAAACCATAACACTCCTGGGGACCAACACACCTCTTAGGGTTCCCAGAGTGGGAGCTGTGTCTCACCCATAGAACACAGGTTGATTTCGGCTGTCACACAGATGAAGAGCTTTTATTTTTAAGGTTGTACATTTATGGTGATGTGTGTTAGAAAAAACTCAAACTCGTTTATCAAGCTCATGATGTCATAGATACTATTGCTTAGGATGAAGCTAAAGTATGAAAAAGTTAATAAATTATTTTAAAGAATTACACTGAGTTATACTAAGATAAGAATTAAGTTATATTAAGAAAGAATTATGTTAAGAGAAGAGTATAGGTGGTATGAAGATATGTCAAAATTGATAAAGGTGGTACCCAAAGACTAACATTTGGGAAACACAGAATTTATTTCTTATGTTAAGTCACAAAGTTTTAGAAGCATTTGGGTAGTATGTCTTTAGAGCTGATTTAATACATCCAACTAATCACATTCTATTCCCTATCTTCTACTTTGACTGGTTATAAATGCCAACCCTGACTCAATTGCTTAACATTACAAAGTATCAGCCTCATTTGTGGGAAAAATGCTTACTGTGGCAAGCTCTCCATGGGACATCTCCCAATTTTCCTTCTCATTCAAGCATTCAGATTCAGCATTTATCTATAAATGCACTCCCTTGTGATTATGCCTCATCCTAACTTTCTCTTATCAGTAGGTCAGCCTTGCCTTTCTGCTCGTCTTTCTGCTCACCCACTCACGAGCTGCATGTCTTTGAAACTTCCGTTTAGCAATTTATTTTTCTATCTGGCACTAAATGTACATTATTTGCCTTATCCATGACATTTTTATCCACTCTTCTTCCTAGTTCTCTCTGCCTATTGCAACACTCGGAGAAAATAATGACAACAAAAATAGTTAGATGTAATTACTGGCTATTTTTATAAAATTAAGTGTAGTTTGTCCCTGTTCTATTCTAGGTATATCCTAACTAAATAATTGACATTGGTCCTCTGAAGTCAAAGTGTCCTTCCTTCTGGGGAGGCTGGATAAAACGCATGTCAGCTTGCTTTGCTGCCTGCCTTTTCTTAGGTCTGAGGCAAACTTCCAACACGGCTGTTAAGACAGCACCACAAGAACTGGAGACATTATCACTGAGTACGCTTCAGTTCTTTGAGAAACCCATGACTTCCTTAATTGAACTAAGAGACAATGGCTCCGTTTGGTACATGTTTATAAACCACTTAAAGTGAGTCATTTTTGCAGATGCAGTCTTATCCAGTTTTTGTTAGTTTTGCTATCAGAACTAACCTTTTCTTGACCTTATCCCCGAAGTTTGGAGTTGTATCCTATTTGAAGCCATAGTGAATTACTGTAGGGCCTTCCTGTCTTGATTCGGTGCCCATTGTAAAGTGATGTGGCCAACAAGGTTTCTGTTGATTAAAACTTGCGGCTATGACAAGAATATCCTTCCCCAGTGAATGTGTGGATTTAAGGGCATAGTATGCCTGTCCATATGGAGTCAAGAATAATTGAAATGTAAATCGGCTTTGTGGATGTTACTTAAAGAGGCTTTTGAAGAAAGTTCTAGAAGAATAGGAAACTATTGTAGAGTTAGGAGGTTGTAAGGACGTTAGGTGAGCCCGGAGGGAGCAGAAATACATTAGTTTTAGGTACATAAGTTATCTAGAAAAGCCTCGAAAAGAGGAAACAGCAGCTTATATCCCTTCCATCACTTATCTGACAGGTGGAAGAGATCTTTTTTGTTTTCTTTTCATTTTTTAAAATTTAAGCTTTATTGTATTTTTTTCCACTACCATTTAGTTCCCTTGCATGCCCCTCCCCCAGCAATCACCACACTGCTGTTCATGTCCATGAGTCCTTTCTCCTTTTTGCTCAGTCCCCTCACCCCCTCACCCCCTCCCGCCCCACCACCAGGAAGAGATCGAGAAATGATAAATTTCATACAGGGTTTAGGATGGAATCCAAACAGAACTAACTACTTAAGGAATATCTGGAGGTTGCAGAAAGAAAGCCATACTGGGGTCAAGGACCACTATCTGGTGGCTAGAACTGAGCTGACCAGGGATCAAAAGTTTGAGAAACAATCTGTTGCAACTGGGTTTAGTGGGTTAAGAATCATCAAGCTGATTCAAGAGGCCAGACTGTATTCTGATCATTCTGGATAATTTGCAGGCTAAAATTTCCTCACTGCAGAACCACGCTGAAACCTAAGTGCCTGCCTGGGCTGAAATAACAAGACTCAGAAAGGAGAGGAAATAGAGATGGAATAATAATAAAATAAAAGGAAAAAGCTACTGTCCATGTCGTAGGTGGTGATGGGGAAACTTCCCAGGCATGGAGTTCTAGGGAAATCCTTTCTGGGAGTACTCTGATATATTTTAGTCCCAATGCAAAAAAAGGATTATTTTGAGGTATGATATCTTTCTAGAATCCTCAAATCCTTCCATGTCTAGTCTTGAGAATAAACTAAGGTGGTTTAAAAAATACACTTAAAAATACACACTGATATCCTATGCATAACTGAAGCATAAGTAAGCACAAGGGAAGTATAAGCACATTTTCCTTCAAATCAGATTTTCCCAATGTCAGAGTTGAACCAAAGAAACACAAGACCAAATACTTTGTTCTCTACCTTTCTACCACAATTGCTTTATTCTTCCCTCCATTATCATTTAGGTTTGGCGTGCAGTGATGTGTTTTTGATTTCTTATGATTCAGGTTACTTTTAAATTCCTTTGTTTTGGATATGATAAAACTCTGAACACACTTTTCTTAGAGCTCCCCACTGCCCACCACAAAGACCAATTTTATTTTAAATAGAGTTTTTGTTGTTATTTTAAAAACAAATTAGAAAATTGAGTCTAGAGGCTATCACAGACAGCACAACATTTTCATTTGGCGATGCGGAAGAGATTGGGCAATGTATTGCAATGAAGTAACTTGGTGGTAGAATCAGATCTCTAAGTGAAAAAATGAAAACAGGGCATATGGCACTGTGCTATCTCAGAAATGGGAAACCTGTGTCAAGTATCAGTAAGAGATGGCACCTGGCTCAGGGACAGCCGTCAACCAGATAAGACAAACCTGGGAATCCTATCCTGGGCTCTTTATTTAGTGTCCTATTTATTTTGTCCTGTGGTGGGATAAAGACTCAGGGGGAAATTAACCCAGGAGAGAAAAAGATGATTCATACTGCAGGCAATAAGGCAGATTTCCTAAACACACACTTGGCAGGAGGGTGTAGTAGGCAGACTTTACCATTTGTACATACAAGCCTGGGACAGCAGGTAGGGCAGGTAGGGGGGCGACGGGTAAGGCTTCTTTCAAGAAGAGAACAACCAAAACCGCATTAAAAAGTTGCCACACTTTGACTTCCTTCTGTACCATTTCTCGGTCTTGATTTCTCACTGCTTCCTCCACATCTTCCCATCATGGTATTAACACCTGCCAAGTCTCACATTAGGAAATTGTTGAAAAGGAGCCACACTACGATGGATACCTAAAACTATTCATGTCCGAAAGAAATTGAGAATTCTTGTCCCCCTCTTGCTGTGCCCATCTTTCTTTCCAAACACAAACGCGTTGCTTCATATTTAGGCTGTTTGCAGTCCTCAGTGACTACTCCCATCCCCAAGGTGTCCCTGATGTTCACCTGTAACTGTTCTCTGTCCCTGCAGAATGGCCCTGCTCAGATACTGTGTTCTCTGCACTGCACATATACTGAGCAGCTATTTATCCACACTCAGTGGATATTCATGCAGAAGATCTCCCCTTGTGTCTGCAGCTTCCCGAGATTCTAAACTCTGTCACGAGACCACACTCAGCCTTTAGCAATTCATTAAAAAAAATTAGATGTATTCTTCTTAGGTACCTTATCTGGCACCTGGAGTTTCTTCCTCCTGTGCTGTGCGACAAGCGGGCCAGTGCTCTCAACCCAGCTCTCCTCGGGAGTTTCTGTCTTTCCTTGGATTTCAATGTACTTTGTTGCCCAGTGATCTCAGCTTTTTGATGAGTTAAAGGAAAAGTATGATTATGTTGATCACCCTGCCTTTTCTTTGTAATAGGGTAAAAACAATGTTCTTTCCAGTTCTCTGCATCCCAGATGGGAGTGGAATTATGTTTTCTTTGAAATACATTTGATTTGGGCTGATGGCAGAATAAGCATGCAGATATTTCTAACCAGTAGTTACAACTGTGAGACAGAAGACATGAAAATTCAGGTTTTACTTGTAGATGTGATTGATCATCAAAGTTGAAAGAATAGATACTTTAAGGGCAGAATAAACTGGATAAAAAAGAGTGGATAGTTGGAGACACAGAATGAAATCATTGAACTTACTGTAAAAAGGATAATGTTTGTGTATATATATGTGTTTGATGGAAAGTAGATGGTTGAACAAATTAGTAATTATACTTCCTTTATAATCTTCTGTCATTCCCGTTTTGTCTGATTTCCTGCTATCCATGCCTTTTAGTTAAAGCAAAACTCTTCCTAGAGAATTATCTAAAGTCTCTCCTCTCTTCTTTCTTGGTTAGTTAATATTAATACATTCTGGCTTTATCAGCACAGAAAGAAATCACCATTTCCTTTATGGTCTTCTTTTAAATTCCCTTAATTATTTAAAGTGGTGCTGCTCCAAATAGCTAAAGACTAATTAAAAAAACCAACTGGTGATTCATTCATTTCCTCCGCCAGAGCCGCATCTCAGCCCAAGGGCTCAGGATGGCAGCAGCATGAGGTTAATTCTGGAATTGCAAGCTGCTTCCTGGAGATCTGTGAGTTTCACTGCTCATCTCCTCTGGATGGGGAGCTCCCACTGATTGCATATACAGAACAACAGATGAGAATGTGGCTTTCTGATTGGGAATTAGGTATTTTGAGCAAAATTAAGTATGGTGGAGGTAGAGTAGATCAGGTTGAAAACAACCCTGCTCTGATGAAGCTCTTAAAATATACATACACATACACACCCACTAGACAACAAAGCCAGGATTCACCCCGAGGAATGAGGTGAAGCTCCTCACATCTGCAGTGTCCCACCAGTTTTCTAGCAGGAGCAGTGCAGTGTGGTAATTAAAGTGATGAAGGCTGTGGACTCTGGATTTAAATTCCACTGCATCACCTGCTAGTTGTGTAACCTTGAAAAGTTACTTGTTCTCCCTGAGTTTCCATTTTCTCTAATGTTATATAGGGCTTGGCAGGTGTCCAAATCATATTAAAAGATACATGAAATGTTGAGTCTCATGTGGACTCATGAGAATCACGTGAGGTATTGTGTCTGAAAGCACTAGGCATAGTGATTGTCATATAGTAAGAAATCGAAAGACAATACTTGAATCTGAATTTTCTGTGGAAAAAGTATCTTTTGTAGAGCAAATTATCATGCCCTAATTTGTCTTTTATGCAAATCTAAAGGTTCATATCATGAATTTGCATCAAGCAGGCTAATACTAAAAAAATCCTTTTTCATTTATAAATATTCTCTTATAAAAAAGATGAATTTTAATATGGTTTAAGGAATCTTATATATTTTTTCCTTTGCCATTTAGTCCTCTTATACGCCCCTCCCCCCAAGGAATCTTCATTTTTGA
>VMDR010037674.1:0-10174 GCA_007922815.1 Macrotus californicus | reverse complement strand
CAAGTGATGGATAAATGCAAAAAAGTAGATGGAGCAAGTTTAACAAAATATTTATATTGTATGATGTATACAATGTATTTAATATGCTATTTTCTCTAATTCTGTTTGTGTTTAAAAATTTACATTAAAAACATTTTCCATAAAAGCTATCAAACATTCCTAAAGCAAGAATTTACCTGCCATTATTTGCCTTGCAAATGTTTCCAGAAGGACGAGTTGCCCTGTGAAAGCTTGAAATGCACCTTAATTAACAAAATATAATTTTTTAAATGTATGAAGTCCCTGGAGGGGTTTGGGTAGATTGTCACAATCTTGAGGGAAAAAAGGATCCTAAAATTATTATGTAAGTTATACACACAAGCTTTATGTGGTTTGCAATTTTTCCAACTATTGATTGCTAAAGATAAATTTGAAATACCCAAAAGTGGAAAACAGACCAGATTTACTGAGATTTAACAAAACAATGCAATTGTATGGGAATTAAATGAGGAAAAAGGAAAATGCCCAGAACCATTTTGTAAAAAGCAGAAACATGTTTTCCATTAATTCTAAGGAAAGTGGCACAGGCTTCAAAGACAGACTTCTCCTTTGATAATATATGCTTGTTACATTTCCTGGATCTGTGCGAACTTTGTACGTCCTTCTAATTTACAAACAAAGGAAAGGGTTGACTTACTGTTCACAACAATAATCTATGTCAAACCAATCGGAAAATTAAGGTGAAGGTGGCATGCACGTCTGGATTGATTCACAGCGGCAGCTAGGTCCATCAGTCATTTGTAGATCTTACTGAAAAGTGGTGGTGGTGAGGATTTCACAAAGACACTATGTGAGGGAGTGAGAGCAGAGCCCATGGAAGCTTGGAGAGCTATATCCTGTGTTTTGGTTCTTTGTTATTTCCTAGTGAAGCCCCCCTGAGAAACCACTGTCACCCTTTCATCTGATTTATGGTATTTTGCTTCTTCCGCCAAGAAGGGAGAACTGGATCAAAAGCTATTTTGATGCTGGCCAAAAGATTTTTCAATCCTTAGGAGATCACTTCAAGTCCTTGCGTCTATTTTCTGGCCGGATTGCTCTTCTGTGATTCCAAATATATGGATACACTTCCCCTGTCCGTACAGCGGCCTCTGCTGTGTCTGGATGGTCCCTCTCCCCGAGTCACAGTGTTTGTAGGCAGCTTAAGAAGATGTGTTTCTCTTGTGTGCTGAATCTTCGTACCAGGGTGATTCAGTTGATTGAAGTGCCCCATCCATCACTGAAGAGTTTACTTTCCTCTGCAAGTTATTTGCTGTTTCTTCAGCATGTGCTTTGTGGAATTTTAGAGTGTTCCATACTTAAATTATGTACCACTTTGGTATTTAAATCAATGAATTTAAATTAATGCATGATGATTACTTTCAATTTGCCTTCACTTAAGGAAGATGACATAATTAATCATGTTTGTTTGATCAGGTCTTGCAAATGAACTTATACATTTACATTAGGTTTCTAGAAGATGAGTTAATTCTCTTGAACTTTTTAAGCCGTTAGAAGAGGTTGTCCATTCCTGTGGTTAAGTCAGTAGCTTTTTTTCCCCTGCTCTTTCTCTTTCCTCAACCTTCCCTCTCGTTTTATACCTTTTTCTTATCCCTCTCTCATTATTCCATCCCTACTCTTCCCCCCTTCCCTTTCTTCTATTACATGCATATCATGCAGCTGCCACTATGCTAAATACGAGAAATGAAATATTAAATAACTTAGAAACTGATATGGCCGGCACTTCCAACCAGGGACCGATTAAACTTGCTCTCCATAGCATATAGTTATAAAAACTGTTTTATGTCCTAGTCTCCCAGTTTTATCATCTGTGCAATATCTATGTTTGTTTCTATTGGTTGATTCTTCTCCTCATTATGAGTTGTACATATTTCCCTGCTTCTTTTAATGCCTCATCATTTTTGATTGAATGGCAGACATTAGCATTTCACCCCTTTGAGTGCAGGGTAATTTTGTATTCCTTTAATTGTGAGCTTTGCACTGGGATGCAATTAACTTAGTTGGGAGCAGTTTAATCCTTTTAGGTCTTGCTTTTAAGCTTAGTTATGTGGGACCAGTTAACTCTAGGGCTAATTTTGCTCCACTATTGAGATACAGAAGCTGTCTGAGTCCTCTCTCCCGTGGACTGTCTATGAGGTTTTTCCACTCTACGTGGAATTCTAACTATTCTCAGCCCTTTGTGAGCTCTGAGGACTGTGCCAACTTGTCCTTTCTGATGGTTCTCTCCCAGCCTCAGATTTCTACTTTACACAGGCCAGTGCTCAGCAGATGACTCCAGGGGAGCCAGCTGAAAATCTTCAGAGCTCTCTCTCCATGAAACTCTCTTTGTAGCCCTTTGCTCTTCATGAGGCTCTTCTCCATCTGGCAATCTCCTCTTTGTACTACCGGTATGTCCTGCAAGTTCTGGATAACCTGTCCTCCTGAATTCTCAACCTTATCTCCTCAATTCAGGGTGTCTGTTGGGCTGCGTTTTGGTCCCCTCTTGCTGTGCTGTGTCCTGGAAACTCTTCAGGCAGTGCGTGGAGGCGGCTTTTGCATCATCTGGCTTGTTTCCCTTATCTCGGGGATCGCTGCCTTGAGCTAAAATTGTTGTGTCATATACAATTTGTTTTGTCCAAATGTTTTAGTTAAGACAGAGGTTATATTCAATTCTTGTTCTTCCATGTTGACCATAAACCTATATATGTTTTTCCAATTCTCATGGCAAGGAGTTATTACTATATCTATTTTTATAGATAAAAGAATTCAAGCTTATCTAAAATCAATGACACTCAAAATCGCATATTTGGTACAAAGAGAGTCAGTAGGCAAACCCTGCTGTATGTTGGTTGCTCTCAGAACAGGCTTGCCTATGAACTGTAAATTGTCTAAGTGGAAAAAGAAAATGAAAAACGTTCTGTTGGCAAAATCTTCAGTCTATCTAGGTTTTATTTTTTTTCTTAATTATAGGAATAACTAACTATTTTGAAGGGAGAGTATTTTTAGCAGGCTAGAATCCTTGGGTAATCATTTCTATTGGTTTAGAAAAATCAGTATTTCTGAGTTACAGATTACTTATCTATAAAGTAGAAATAAATTACCTGCCTTATTTATCTTGCAGAATACCATGCCCTTCCTTTTGTGGGGGGGGGTGGCATGCTTATTGCAGCTGGGCAGCACGGTCACAGCTAGGGGCAAGGAGTGAAGGCAGGGGAGGGGAGGCCGTTTGGGGAGGGGGAGAAGTGTACAACAGCGTGATCACAGCCCAGAGCAACATACTGTGTTGACTAAGAAAAACAAAACCAGAAATAGAGTCACACGTGACGGGGCTCAGTACTGGTTTTGGTTGAGGATATCACAAGTGTCTTTTCTATGAAGGTGGATCTAGCTAACTGCAGAGGTGTTTTGTTTTGTTCCATTTTGTTTTTTCCTAAATGTAATAAACATGTTGGGGCCAATGCTGAATTACTTATTACAAAGGTTGCAAACTTGAATATAGTTACCCTTCATTCATATAATACCCAGGCTATTTTTTCATGTTGAATATTTATGAACCCATAGCTTCAAAGGAGCTCCAAACAAATAGAATACTTATGGTACCCCGTACCAATGTCTAGCACTATCTGTCTGCTATATAACTGTAGTGACAAAAATAGGTCTGTCTGGATATAGGTACAATCAAGCTCACCTCACAACACCTGATCCTTAAGGCAAACATATTTTAACATGGCAGGAGGAATGATACCCAATTCTTTGCCCCCAGAAGAATACTGTTTAGTATGTTATACTAGGAGTCTTATTTAGAGACATAGGCTAACTTGTAACAGGCTGAGAAGCCCCCAAACCCCACTAACAAACATGGCTGGAGGAAGGAGAAGCAAAGTGGATCAGGGCAGTGGAGAGTTAATTTGCATAGCTAAAGAACTTGGCCAGTGTTTTAGTAATGCTAGTAGCTGTGCCTGCTGCATTTGGAGCCTGGGAGATGGACATGACTCTAACCCCTGATGTAGCCAGAGGGGCTTGCTGTGCCTGCAGGAGAGCTGGAAGACAGTTCCCCTACATCACAGGGCCAAGCTTGCCCAGACTAAGAACGGCAGCAGAGAAAGGCAGAAGAACCCAGAGTACTGGTAGTTGTAACCCTTTGTGGGAGGAGTCAGAAACGGGTTTACAAAGGAGGGGCAGGGTGGGGATTTAAATCTAAGTGCAGAACAGCCAGGCTCTCTTAGCCACCTAGGGGCCTCTGCCAGGTAGCTTAGAAAGGAGGAGGAAAGCAGGATGGAGCAGCTGTCTGGGGACTCTTGGTCATGTAGGTTCACAGGGTGGAGCAAGACCCCCGCCAGCCCGCCATGAGGAGGGGCCATGTGGTTTTGAATTAAGAGCAGGAGCCTAGCCAAGCATGGGTGACTGGGAGAAGCTAGAATGTTAAACAGGAATCTGCCCAGCTGAGCTACAGACTTCAATTTCTGTTCCTGAGAGACGCTGCCTCTCACTGGCCTGGTTCGGCAAGGGGAAGCAACACTGTGTGTGTTTGTGGGCATTTCTTTTGTTTTTAAGGAAGTGAGATTTAATGGAAAAATTCTGCCATTATTTTAATCCTGTATAACTTTTGAGAAAACAGTTCCTTTCCTTTTCATAAGATTCTGGTATTGGGAGTGATGGTTTTATCGGCTGTAGGCAATAGAACCCAGTGTTTCTGTTTCAAACTGAGGTTAAGACATGAGTGTGAGAAATAATTGTGCACATGAAGAAAGGGGTGAACAGGAGTGAATTATTTTTCATTTATGGGCAGGAAATAAGACATGATGCATAAAAGGGTCCCGAAGACATATATCAGATGCTGTCTAAGAAGTGAATTGAGTGCAATGCATTTTGTTTTTGTGAGAACATAATTATAACTTTGACTTCTATAAAATTCTCTGAAAGTACAAGTGCATAATAAAAGAAAGGCCAATTCCAACCAAGAAAGGCAGCTCCAGTCAGCTATCTATTTTAAGATATGCCTCCTTTCCTTCAAGGCTCATTCTAATTCCTGGTTTGCCTTTTAGTATTTAGCTCATGCTGAAGTTTAACATGTACCTGAAGTATACATTTCAGAGGTGGTTAAGATAGGGAGGTATTAAACTATATAAAATGCAACTACTTAAATACATTAGTATTTATTGTTAGAAAGTTCTGCCTAGTATAAATTCTTTGAATATATTGACTCAAAAACCTGAACAAGACAACAATGTGGAAGCTAAAATTGACATATTTTTACATAAAGTTTTCTATTCTTTGATTTTTTAGATACTTTGGAAAACAAAAAATCAAAACACAACAAGATAACAACAACAAAAAAAAAACCCCTAAACTGATACCTAGTAATATTTAAAGAAAACAATGAGATTTTATATTGTTGTTGAAAACTACTATCTATCCATTTTTCTTTTAACGTATAAGAAAATAAATGGTTGAGTAGGTTTATTAAAAAATATAATTTCAAGCAGACACTGAAAAAGGATGCTTTTTGTAATGTTGAAAGTGTGGATGGGTACCTCTAAATATGTGGATAAAGAGTATCAAGAAAGGTGCTCTTTAATTAAGGATTGTCAAAAAATACAAAATACATAATTAAAATAAAATCAGTGGCTTTCTAGTGGTGATGGCCTTCATCTCCTTCAGAATAGGAGAAGAGGAAACACAAGAAGAAGCTCCTGGTGCAGAGCCCCAGTTCCTATTTCATGGATGGGAAATGCCCAGGATTCTGTAAAGTCATCCCCATCATTAGTCATGCACAGACGATAGTTCTGTGTAATGCATGTGTTGGCTGCTCCACTGTCCTCTGTCAGCCTGCAGGAGGCAAAGCAAGGTGTTCAAAAGGATGCTCCTTCAGAAGGAAGCAGCACCCTGAATCAAGATAAAGTGGAGAACCATCCCAAAAAACACATTTTGAATAAAAATTAAATAAATAAATCAGTGTATAAAATAGGACTGGAATTATCAAATTTTTGAAGAGGCAAGTAGCTTGAACAAATCCCTTGTCTGCCATTCTGCCATGGAGGTTTAACAAGAAATGAAGTTACCCATACAAGTAGAAAGAGCCTTAGAAACCAAGTAGAGATAATTACCTGAGCAAGAAACTACTTAGTATATACTTGGCTCAGTCTTCTTTGTTTGAAAGTGAGCTAAAAGATGGAGAAATCCTTAGTCAGAGGGAGAACTGCAGGAATATATATAAATTTAGAAATAGGAAAAATTAAGATTCAGGAATCAGTCAGTGTAGGAGCTGACATTTAACAGTGTCGCAGGGTCTAGGAGAAAGGTCCATATGTGCTTGTGATATAATGGTGCTGCCAGTGAGCCCAGCCCAAATACGAGTCTTGAAATTTGCCTGAAAAAGCTCAAAGTCCCCAAGAGGTAGATGGCATTGATCATAATAAGTGAGCTGGTATATATGCTCTAAAGAAAGCAGATAGGACAGGGAGAAAAAAGTTAGAGATAAGCAAAGATATTCAGGGTCTCTGTTTAACTGATCTATAGCTTTGTAATAAACCAGCCCAAAATTCACTGGCTTATACTAGCAACAGTGATTTATTTTGCCCTCAGATCTGCAATGTAGGTAGGGTATGACAGGAAAGGCTCAGTTCTGTTCCATATGGTGTTTCAGCTGGGAAATTTGAATGGGGGTGGATAATTTACCACATTAGCACTGAGTGGGAGCTTAGCAAAGGAAACAGACCAGGAATTTCAGTCTAATTGAAATGGTGTGCAAAAAGAGAGGGGGCCCAAAATAACAAAACGTATTCCCCACAGCCCATGGTTGGTGGGTTGGGAAAGAGGGTGATATGGTCATTAAGATACCCTTCATAACTATGGCAAGTTGAAAGTTAGGTGACAGCTGTGCTACCACCCCAGGCAAAAGACGTATGTGACTTTCAGAAGGTATAGTGATTTGTGACGTAGTAGCTGGGGGGAACTTGTACAGCATCTATATGAGAGGCAGGGAGGCAGAGGCTCCCATGTCATGGCTTACTCTTGCCCTGACTAAAGATGGCACCTGAAAGAAGATAAAAGATATGGGAGAACTGGCAAAAGTAGCCATGAGGAGGGGCTGGATATGAAGACACGTAGGAAGTTCTGGGTCAGCATTTAAAATCAGGGTGGTTGAAAGAGAAGGGGCTGGTCCACCATGAGGGCTGAGGGAGTAGGTAGCAGCCATGAGGAGGGGAGCCATGAAGTAAAGGGATTTGGCCATGCAGCCTGGGGTAGTAAGGAAGGCAACCATGTGGGCTGAGGAAAGGGCATAAAGAGACTGCTGATGAGCTCAGTGGGAACCTGTCAAACCAAGAATGGATTAGTGGGAGATGCTTGGAATGCTGAACTGTGGCCAGGAATGCTGAGACTGTAGACTTCTGCTTCTCTGAAGGACATACAGAGAAGCCACTCTCATGGGTCATGTGCCTTCCCTGGACTTCTCCATGATCCAGTGTAACATGGCATATGCTTCCCTCGACTACTACTACATGGAGGCTGAGGACAGCATAACCCGGATCATGAAGGAAAAAGCTGCTGTGAGAGAATGGTGACTCTAAACCCTTGAGTGTACCTTCCGGAGAGGATGTGAACTGTTTGTGTGACCGGCTTCAGAACAGATCAGGATATGGGGAAATTTGAGGCATGTTTTTGGCTTATAGCCTGGTGGGGAGCAAGGGAACTGCTGAGCGTTGTGGGAGAACAGGGCTAGGAGCAGGAGAGCTCCCAGTGCCCCCAGAGGTTGGAATCCTGTAAATAAAAACCTGTTTCCTTCAACACTAATTGTTGAGTCATGCATCAAGGTGCCACATGGACAGGCCCCAGTTTGCTTGGTTACACCATTACATATGGATCTCATCATGAGACTGCTAGGGCTTCTGTAAAGCATAGCAGATGGGTTCTAAGAGTGAGTGTTCATGAAAATAAGAGGGAAATTGACAGTCTGAAGTCATCAGCCAAAAACTTGGTAGATAGTCTCACCACTGTTGTTCAAAGCAGTTACAGAGCCTGTCCAGATTTAAGGGGAGGGGACATGAACTCTACTTCTCAATAGGAGTTGGCTCAGCCTGCCACAACTGTGGAGACATTGGAATGTCTTAGAACAGAGAAGTAATATCTTAGTGAATATGTGGTGATCTGAATACTAGGAAGTATTTCTTGGGGTCCCAAATGGAGAATCTTCTTATTATTTAGGGGTTCATAGGAAGATGTGCAGGAAGTAGGACCTCTGTAAAGTGGACATGCAATGTTGCCCATGTCCAGAGTTTAGAAAAGCTTGGAGGCCATAATTAGAGTGTTTCTAAATTTCTGAAAGGAATTATCGTCACTTCGTACTTAGTTGGTGCTACCACTGAGGATCTACTTTGGTCAAACATTTGATTAATTTTATTATTCTGTGCAGCACTTTTCTGTATTTATAGACTCTAGAAATGTATATTCTTATAAACAACCTTCTTAAGTATACTATGAAGTAATAAAAGAGAACAATAATAAGCCTTCACTGGTGTTATAGGTTGGGGGTTGTCCCACAAACAGAAAGGTCACTGGTTGGATTCCTGGTCAGGGCACATGCCTGGTCCCCAGCTGGGAATGTGCAAGAGGCAACTGATTGATGTTAATTTCATACATCGACATTTCTCTCCCTGTCTTTCTCCCTCCCTTCCCCTCTCTCTAAAAATAAATAAATAAAATATTAAAAAGAAAGAGAACAGTAATGATACTGCCTAGACATGAAAGTCCCTTACGATGGTAATGAGGAAAGAAAACAGCATATTAAACAGAAAAAAGACTCTTAATAGCTTGAATTTTTATAGTTAGCCACAGTTACTAAATATTTATTATAAGCCAGCACTGGTATGACCTAAGCATATAAAAATGGAAACTCTTGGGTTTTGTCCAAAAAGAATTTTCTACAAGACTTAGGAAATCTAATGACTACTGTAGAAGTGCCACAAAAGTTTGTACCTAACATACAAATGTGTGATTGACAGTTCTGAAGGTCACGGTTCAGGACAAGCAATGGTACACAGTGGGTGGTGCGGAAATTTTGATACAATAACATTAAAGTTGGAATAGATCAGTGTTCTCATAGAGGAAAACATGCAGATGAAATATTTTGAAAAAAAAAATTGTAGTTTCAGGAAAGTAAATCTAAGCAGTATTTCAGAGTTAGTAAATAAAGTTTTCTTTAAACTGATAAATGAAAGTCATATGGCCCAAATCATTGTTCATGTGTGTTTGAATATTCGCACTTGGAGATGAGAATGAAAGACACTTGCAAGTCTTTATTTTAGTTTGAGAGAGGAGAGGCAAGGAAATCCATACTGGGAAGAGACTGATAGCAGTGGAGAGTTCAATAAAATGTATAATAGTTGCTGACAATGTTAAGCTATTAAAGAGACATGGTGTGCAATGGGAGTTCAATTTTATTCCAGCTGACAGATAAATTCTGTTTAAAAATATAGCTTTTTGTGGTCTGAAAGAAACGATCAGAGGAAAATTCTGAGTATGCAAGCAACTGTAATAGATCATCTGCATATTTAGAAACACTATATCAAAGGATGCCTCATGAGTTTAAATATCTCATGAGGAATGGAATGAAGATCAGCAGCAAGGATCTCAATTGAAATTTAAAGCAGAAGATGACATAAAGGCAGGCTAATCGCTGCCTGGTCCCTGTTGCTATGGAATGACAGAGGCACATCTGGGTCTGGTGACCAGGACGCACGGCTAAGCATTCTCATCTCCCTCTTCACTCTTACTGTTTAAGGATAAATAGAAATGCAGATGACTGTGCAATTGCCTCTACTTTTGTCTGTACACGCTGTGACAAATGTTTCAGTCTCTAGGGTCAGGTTACAAGGAGGCTTTTTCATGTAGCTTTTTTTCTGTATTTACAGACTTTAGAAATATACTTATAATCAATCTTCTTAGGTATAATATGTACCAATAAAAGAAAAATAATAAACCCTAACCGGTGTCCTAGGTTGGGTGTCATGCCACAAACAGAGGTGTCGCTGGTTCAATTCCTGGTCAGGGCGCACGCCTGGATTGAGGGCCCATAATTTTTAAAGAATGAGGTATCTTTAGAAAAAAAAATCTATTTCTGGAAACACCTTCTAAAAAATGCATGTGTATTTAAATTATA
>VMDR010037673.1:0-10174 GCA_007922815.1 Macrotus californicus | reverse complement strand
GCCCTCTCTCTTGATCATTGAGAGCTCAGCAACACATCCCTTTTTCTCCACTAGATTCCTTTAGTCTGCGTGAATTTGTTCATCACTTGTCCAGGCTTATAGGACAAGCATTGCACAACAACACGCGGTCCTGCTGGACAGGACCAGGACAAGATTTGAAAAGAGGGACCAGCATCCAGGCTGCAGCCCAAGCAGGCGATGAGGGATGGGGCAGCACAGAAGCGCCGGTGCCTGCCCACTATGGACAAGTCAGCTCAGGGGCTGCGCGCACAGGAAGGGTCCTGATCCTAGCTAATCCTCAAAGAGAAATGGGGACAGATTTGCAACAAGTTTTTGGCCACTGGGATGTGAAAGGACATTCACATTTTCAAATAAAACCTCAGAGGCTGCTGCACCACCACCTACATGGCACGACTCCTGATGGTAAGATCTGGGCATGGTGGCAGCAGCCAGCATGAATGGAGTACATGGCTATCTGGCTGCCCAAGAGGAAGGCTTGCCCTATAGGAACACCCCACTTTCTCGCCATAGCCACAGCCCGGCTGAATCTTTGTTAATTGAATTCTCTTTAACTAGTGACTCACATGCCCATTTCATAGCAGGGATGCATCCAGAATAAGAAGCAGTTCCAGTCTAGGCATGAACTGAAAGAAGATTCAGTTGGTTCAAGGCAGTGATTTTTGTAGAACAGAAAGGTCTGCCTCTCTATGTGTTCCTGTGTGTTTGTTTTTGTAAACATAAGGCTGGACTCTGACCAGTACATGCAATTGACGGCTATTTCGGTTCCAGCTGTGGGTTCAGGAAGCTGGACCAGCTCTCCCTGGTATCTGCCTCAGCCCTGGGATCAGTTTACATCCCTGTCTCAGCGAAGCTTCCTCTTTCTAAGAGCTCTGAAGCAAGCCACAGCAGCTAACGTTTTAGTTTTCCAGCCTGGGAACTGGAGCAGGGCAGTTTGGTCCACTTGGGAGAAGACAGTGGCCATCTGGCTGCTCTGACCACTGAATCTCTCTCTTCAAATTCCTGAACTCCTGGTCCTTCATCCCCACTGCTCTCTGGCCTTCTTTAGCACCTTACCTGTAATAAAACTCCCAATGATCACATTACCTCTCCCACCTGCTGTACTCTCTCCACCATATTCCAAGCTTGGCAGTCCACCCAGCTGTCCAGGTAAGATGACTCCTTCCTCTCTGAGTCCTGATATTCCTGCCTCGCACATCCTCACTCACCACCTTCTAGCCATGCAGCACTCCACCTCATCCTTCCCCGGGTAAGGCAGCAGCCTCCTTCCTGCTGTCACCAGTCCCCATCTCCAGTCCAGGCCCCCAGGAGCAGCCTCCAGTCAATCAACAAACACTTACTGAGCACTTTTAATGTGCCCAACACAAGCGACATTGCAGAAAACAAGATAAACGAAGCCATACTTCAAGGAGGCCTTAGTCAGCAGGGTCTTTCAGGGCTTGCCTGGAAAAAATGTTTCTTGCTGCTTGCGTTTAATATTTTCATCCATAAGCAGCAGGCATTCATTGAAAAAAAGAAACAGAGCTTCTGGTCAAGATGGTGACGCGGGCGAAATGGCTCGCCTCTTCCCACAACCACATCAAAATTACAACTAAAATATAGAACAACCATCACTCAGGAACGTCAGAAACTGAGTTGAATGGAAGTCTGACAACTATGGAATTGAAGAAACCACATCTATCCAGACTGGTAGGAGGGATGTGGACACGGAACGGGCTGGCCCCACACCAACGTAGATAAAAATTCAGTAGGGATTATCTTGGGAGTGAGGAATCCCAGACCCACACCAGGCCCCCCAGCCCATGATTCCAGTGCCAGGAAGAAAAGTCCCCACAACTTCTGGCTGCAAAAACCAGCGGGTATTGAGTCAGTGGAGGAGGCTGCTGGAGCCCTAAGCAGTTTCCCTTGGGGAACCCACACGCAGACTCACCTACTCAGACTCACTCCCTCTGAGCTCCAGCACCTGAGTGGTAGTTTGAAGGGCACCAGTGGCATACAGGGAAACACTGAAGTGTCTGGCATCTGGGAGAGCAGAGGCCATTGTCCTTTGGCTGAGCCCTCCCCCGACAGAGCTGGCAGGTTGGTGCCATAACTGACTAACACTGTGTGACATCAACCTGGCTAACACTGTGTGACAGACCTCAGAGATCCACAGGGGCTCTACCCCACCCAACTTACAGGCTGACCCAAGCTACTTTTCCATAAGAATGGCTGGTCTTAGCTTCTGAATCCTATCAAACAAACAACTGGTTTCAGTGAGCCCTAGATTAGAGACACAGCTTGGCTTCACCTGAGAATCTCCAAGCACAAGTAGCAGCCATCTCAGATTGCTTTATAGCTCAGGCAGGGAGCCCAGAGCAAAACACAGGTGGGGGCTGGCCTTGGCCTGCACCACCCGGGAAACCCCAGAGCCTGTGCACCCAGTGGACAGCTACAGACCACACTGGAACACCACCACCCTGCCCCTGCACAGCTGATCCTCCACAGAGGGCGGAGGTAGGTGGTCAGTGGTCACAGTCAGTCCTTACAGCTGATTGGCCTGGGTAAATCCCTCCTACTGATCTGCCAACAGCAACCAAGGTTCAACTACAAGAGGAGGGTGTAATCAGCCCACACAAAGGGTGCACCTCGAGTACCCAGCTTGGGTGATGGGGAGACTGTGTCACTGGACTCTACAGGACACCTACTACACTAGGCAACACTACCAAGACACAAAGTCAAAGCAGCCCTACCTACTACCCAGAAACAAACACAGGCAGGCTGCCAAACAAGGAGACAAAGAAACATGGCCCAAATGAAAGAACAGATTATAACTCCAGAAAAAGAGCTAAACAAAATGGAGATAAGCAATCTATCAGATGCAGAGTTCAAAACACTGTTTATGAGGATGTTCAAGGAACTTACTGAGGACCTCAGCAGCATAAAAAAGACCCAGTCAGAAATGAAAGATACACTAATTGAGATAAAAAAAAAAAAACAATTTACAGGGAAACAACAGTAGAGTGGATGAAGCTGAGATTCAAATCAATGATGTGGAACATAAGGAAGCAAAAAACAACCACACAGAGTAAGAAGAAGAAAAAAGAATCCAAAAAAATGAAGATAGTATAAATAGCCCATGGGACAATTTCAAGAGGTCCAACATTCACATCATAGGAGTGCCAGAGGGAGAGAAAGCAAGAAATTGGAAATCTATCTGAAAAAAATAGTGAAAGAAAACTTCCCAAACTTGGTGAAGGAAAATGATATGCAAGTCCAGGAAGCAGAGAGTCCCAATTAAGGATACAAAGAGACCCACTTCAAGACACATCCTTAGTAAAAGGCCAAAGGTTAAAGATAAAGAGAGACTGTTAAAAGCAAGAGAAAGGAAGTTAGTTACCAGAAGGTTACAAGATGGGAGGGACAAGAGAGACAATGGGTGAAGAGGTGAGGAGATTAAGTAGAAATAGATAGTTACAGAATAGCTATGGGGATGTAAAGTACAGTATAGGAAGCGGAATAGCCAAAGCCAAAGAATTTGTACACATTACCCTTGGACATGAACAATGGTAGGAAGATTGCCTGAGGGAGTAGGGGGCACTGGTTGGAGGGAGATAAGGGGTAAAAATCAGGACAACTGTAATAGCATAATCAATAAAATATAACTTAAAAAAGAAAAAACTAAAAAATGCACATAAGCAAACCAAGACAATAAAAATCACTTCTTTTATTCAGATACACTTACATATAACATTGTGTGAAAGGTATACAACTTTTGGTTTGATACATTTATATATTGCAATATAATTACCACCGCAGCATTACCTAGCACCTCCATCACATCACCTCGTTATTGTTTCTTTTTTATGATAAGAACCTTTAAGATCTAGTCTCTTAGTAACTACGTGAAAATCACTCTTAAACCTACCACCCTTTCCACCTCCTACTACTCTCCCCCGCAAATAAAACATTGCTAACCTTTCAAAAAAATAAATAAATAAAATAAAATACTGGCAACAAAATTTGACTTGTTATAAAGATAAGATAAAATTAAAAACACAGCTTAGAATTAAGCAGTGTGTCATATACCTTTGGGGGCTTGCCGTCTGTACTTGAACACATTTGCACTATTCTTTTTCCTTGCACTTGGCTGTCTTCTGCTCGATCACCTTCTTTCTGGTCTCTCTTATCTTCGATAGGACTTATTTTCTGGGATGTTTCTACAATAACTGTTCCAAAGTTTTGAGAGTTCTGAGTTTCAGAATCACTGCTTTTGGGAAAAAAAGTGGGGGACACAAAACCCAAGAAGAAGAGTTGTTAAATATAGACCTCTTTTAAGTTCAAGATCAAGTAATAATATAGCACATGCTGCATACAAAACTGTAAGTTTAATTTGAGCACTTACTGGTTTTCAGTGGTAAGAAAGAAAATTAATCTATATTTTACAAAATTATAAAATCTCATCAAGAAATTAGATTCTCTAGTATCAAATGCATACTAGCATCACTTCTATAGTATTTTTACTAAATGTTAACTCAGTAAGTACAAGTTTTAACAGTTGTAGGGTTGGAGTACTCACTACTTTCTGAACCAGGGCAGAAAGCTTTAACATTTCTAACAAAGTTCTCCCTTACTCTGGGACAAAATTTGAATCCCTGCGGCTTTCACCCATTTACCCAGCTTCATCTCTTAGGGCCATTCATCACTCAATAAAGTACTTGCTAAGCATCAACCATGTGCCAGGCACTTTGCTAGACATTAGAGATAAAGTAGTAAGTAAATGAAGTAGATAAAAATCCCTGCTGTCACACAGCTTTCACCCTAGTGGGATGAGGGGGGATAGGTAACAAATAAGAAGTGAAATATATAGTATGTTAATAGTATGTGTTAAAAAGAAAACATAAAGGAAGGAAGATTACAAATGCTGAGATTGAGCAGAACATGCAAGTAAGCTCAATCACTTTTCCACATGGATGCTCTTTTAACTACCAAAACACAGTTATATGATGCCTGGTTCATCTCTAAGAAAAACATCCCTAGCTTTTTCAAATATTTCTAATATGTATGTATGCTTTTGAGATGCTTGCTCACCCTGGTCACACTCGAATGTGCTCCAGCTTATTTTGATGCAGCATGATGTTCAAAACACAGTTTCATATTCCATGTACTATGAGAAGTACTTAGTAGAACTCCAGGAAGGTGCAGACTAAAATTTTGAAAGTTCTCTGGCACGATTATTGTAATGTAGACTCATACAGGATTTGACAAAGCCTCATAAAATATTTTTATGTACACTGTTGCAAAGTTCCGTATTTTCCCATTGTTCAGTTGAGCAAATGATATTTTATAGCCAAATGAAGAACCCTGTAGTCTGTGTATAACTGTGTCTTCCCAGGCTTTTGAGATCTTTGGGGATTCTGATTCTATTTTATAAAATAGTTTCCATCTCTTTTAACAGTTATGTTATCCACAAATTAGATAAACATGCTTTGCTGAAATTGTTTTTCCTATTTGAGGTTTTAACAACTCCTGATGAACACCCATTACTGAATGGACATTGATAAAGGTAGCTTGTACATTGGGACCCACAAAATGCAGGCTGCCCCAATGGCCCGGCCCATGTGAGAAATTTAAATCTAAGTCAGCCACATTTATGGGAAATGCCTCTGAGGGGAGGCAGAGTTTGACATCCCCAATTATACCTTTTGGAATAATTTTAAGCTTGTTATTTTTAAGAAACAAAAGACTCAGAAAAAAACTTTGAACTTCCCTCTTATGACCTGGAAGAATTTACATAGAGAACCTCCTCCAGTGAGGGAGATGTAATTATAGATAACTCTAGTTTCATATGAACGAGTGTATGATGCACAGGGGGACCTACTAAGATCCCTTTGATCCAAGTTCTCTGTGTCCTGTTGTTAAAGATGGCCCAGCAAACATTTATTTACCAGACAGTGGCTTTTCTATCTCCATGTGAACTGCCTTTCTTCCCTTCGAAGTCCCAAACTACAAACCCCACATTTGTGTGGAGCCCCTGTACGAACAGACACAGGGTCTGGCACAATAACACCCCTTTTTCATTACATAAAAATTTTTATCACAACATCGTAAGCATCCAATTCTGTTACATAACAATATCACACTCAAGCACACCATATGACACTGTAGATGAAATATTCGAATTGCTGTCCATCTCATGAGAGACATTCACGTACTCTACCAAACACACTCAATGGCAGACCTTGTGATAGGGGACTCAAGAGTGGGAAAATTTTAGTTTAAGGTAACTAGTTAATAAGCCTAGTAAGTAATGCGTATGTTAAAGCTATTGTTTCAGAAACTACGGATAAGGCCCATGCTGGCTCCTAAGAGAGACAGCTGACCTCCTCTTTAGCACCGCTAAAGATTACCGCCTGGGGACAAGTGGAGCCATCCAGGCCATTGTGTTCCAGGGAGAGACGGATGACCACCCACCCCTGGGAACAGCTAACTGCCCAGGACCAGAATACTGCAGTTTTCTTTTACCTACGTTTCCTTGAATTTCAAAACCCCTCACTACACCTTGTATATTCCCTGTTATAAAAAGGCTGGCTTGAAAGAAAATGTATGATGGTCCGTTAGGGTATGAACCCACAGTCTTCTCAGACTGCTGGCCATCTGAATAAAGTGCCCATAAAGATTCAATCCCTGTCTCTGCTTATTGGGTTCAGTATGTGACAGGCAACACAAATGCCGGTCTTTTCCGGTTTCACATGTATAATAGATTTAGTCATTTCCTCCTGTTAATCTTCTCGTGTTAATTTAATTATTAATCCAGCCAGAAGAACTTAAGAAGGGCAGAAGAAAAACGAATTTTTCCATCCTACACCTCACTGTCAAGGAAACCTAACCTACCCCAATCACAGCTCTCCAGCTCAGCTTTAGCTAGCGCACCTTACCCTCGAAAACAGGCTGGGCTAGCCTTCTGAACCCAACCTCCCAGCCAACCATGCCCTGTTTCTTTGTTGCCCTTCTAATGCTCTGTGAAACTCTCTTGTCACAATTCCCTCAGGAAGAGTGCTCCACTGCCCGCTAGGCTCTGTAAGCCCCTAATCCAATGATGTTGTCCCTTGAATAAAGGGCTTCAAACTCATTACTAAATGGTATTATTTTTGTCATTTGGTAGCCTGCTTTGTTATACTATGCAACTACAGGAAATTAGTACTGATAAGGTAATAATTTATATATGAAACGCAAAGCTCTATTTTTCTCAATATCTAAGTAAGTTTCTTATATTTCAGATTATGAAAAACTGAGGGAAATAGAAAGTTCTGAAGTCCTTAGGCTCCACTGCGGGATTTCTAATTGTTGAAGAATTCTTTGCAGCTGAGTGATTCCTGAGACTATTCTGTCAGGGAAGAAATGCAACACTTAACCCTCACAGTGTAAAACTGAGTTTCACTGCTAAATAACTTAAATGACAGCCCTATGTTTTAAGAGATAGTGTGTGGCACATCTCCCCAAATATGTGACCTTCTGCACATGTACTAACATGGTGAAATTAGAATTATATCACCTAATGTTCATACATTTATTCATACATACATGCTCACAGGTGTGTAAAGTGGATCACTATATTATGAAGGATGAGGTAGTTCCAGCTGGTTTATATATAATTATTAGCTAAAACTACAATTTCCTCGAAGACATAAATAAGGGCTTAGTGGGTTTTAAGCTAACTAGTATTTTATCTCTAATTGCTTTTAAGAACAGGGGAAAGAAACCTTACAAGAGTTAACAAAGAATGAAAATGTACACTTGGTCCTTCTTCCTCACCCTCCTAAATTTGTGAATTTTTTTACCTGTCTGATGATAAGTGGCTTGACCCAATGATCATTTACAACAGTGGTTCCCAAACTTGCCTGCGTATTGGAATCAGCTGGAGAGCTTCAAAAAATTACTGAAGCTTGTACCTCACTCCAGAAGTTAAGATAGAAATTGCACTGGGGTGTGGCTTGAGCTTTGGAATTTTTATAAGGTCCCCAGGTGATTCTAATATGCACACAAGTCTGAGAACCACATTTTAAGATAAGTTTCAGTTCTATGTCTATGCTTAAGAAAACTATCCAGAGACATCCTGAGGGGACCAAAGTTTTGTCACCCCAAACTGTGACTTTTGTGACATTGATTTTAAGCTGGTTATTAAAAAACAAAAGACTCAGAAAGAACCTGTGACCCTCACCTTTTGTGCCAAAAGGAATTCAGAGAGAAAAACATGCTTCAGGAAGGGAACCTGAGCATATTCACCTCAGCACACATGAATTAGCACATATGTGATGGACAGGAAGAAATCCAACAAAGTCTGTTTTCTTCTGTGTCCCACTATTTCTGGATGGTCCAGCAAGAACTTGTTGAACATTTGTTTGCTCTTTCTCCTACCTGTTAATTACCTACTTCCTTTGGAATCCCAGACCCCTGTCCCACTTCTCCTTTGTCCAGAGTAGCATGTAAGTCTCAACTGTTCAATGAAGTTTAGGTCTCATATCTTATGATATGTACAGCATGTACATCAGAGTAGTAAGTCTTGGACATTTTCTCCTGTTAATCTGTCTCTATTAATTGGATCATTAGCCCAGATTGGATGAAAGAACTTTCTACACAGAAGAAGAGTTAATTTTTTTGTGTTCCCACAATCCTAAATCTAAAACAGACCACTATTTGGGACTTTAAAAAATATTTAGGAAAATAGAGGAAATATAAGCCATTATAAAACAAGACAGAATTATGGAAGATTGTTCAATTTGTCCTAGCAATTCTGGCCACATTAAACTTCCCTTCTACTTAAGTCTAAAAGAGGTGTTCTATTATCCACTTGCCTTTGTGGTTACTGAGGTGCTTCAAGTGCATATATGAATGTATAGCCAGGGATAAGGCCAAGAAGTATTATAGATTTTTATTATTCTCCTGTTGCTACTCACTAGGGGTTATTTAACTTAAGACTAGGAATCTGCAGAGCTATAACTTTAAAGAACTAAATTTTAACCACCATTCAATTAAAGTTAGTACAATGACTTTGCATAATACATACATGAAATAATTAGTGAAGATGGTTCTTAATTTAAAGGATGTTAAACAGCTTGTAGACATCTGGTAACAAGCTGAAATGGGTCATTCAAAATTTATCTAACTAAATTAAGGGGGAAAAATGTTTCTCCTCCCAGGTTGGCATGTCACAAGATAACTAAACCGACTTAGTAGGCTTGCCTGGGAATCCTTAGCTGTCAGCGGTGAATATGCAAAGGGCCAGCAAATTAAATCAACCTGCCAAACTGTCAATTTCAAGCCTCATGACTGCATGAAAATAGCATCACTGGAAGAAATCAAGCATTGCCTTCTTTTGGGTTTCCTGGCACCTATTCAAATACTCATGCAGTTGTGGCTAATTTTGCATGCAAATTTCAGTCAATAAGCTCAGAACAAGACCTCCCAAGATATTTCAAAGGATCTGACAGTATTTTTTCTGAATACCAAATCGACAGTAGTTGAAATTCAATCTCCATTTGCTTGTGCTTTACATATGCACGGTGTCCCCACCACAGAGCCAAGCTAATGAGAGCCTTACCTGCTTTCACTCACATCCTCCCAGTCCTTGTCCTTGCCGAGGCTCCCGAACACATCGCTCATAACCTTGATGGAGTGGTTGAGAACAGTGTGGTAACGACCCACGGAGCGCTTTTGCTTGGCAGTTTTAAATTTAACCTTGGTAGTGGTTGTTTTACAGTCATATTGTCCAGATCTCACTTGTGTGGTAGCCATCTCAGATTTAGCTTTGTCTGCGGAATGCGGCAACCTCTCCACTGAATTCATCACCTCTACATTTTCATTTTTCAACCTTTTAGCTTCTGCCACTTGTCTCCTCAGGGAAGTGACTTCTCTCTCCAGCTCACTGATTTTTTCTTGAAGATCAGCTTTGTGTTTTCCTACATCTTTACTTCCCTTCTGTAGCTGTTCTAGCTCTTCTTCTCTGGCCTCTGCACTTTCTCGCTGCTGTTTTAAGAGGGATTTCAGGAAATCATTTTCTTTTGTTAATTTTTTATTCCCTTCTTGTAATTTTCTTGACCTTTTCTCAAAAGATTTTAGACGATTTTCCAATTCAATGACCTAAACAGAAGAGTTTTGTTTATTCTTTTAAAAGTCC
>VMDR010037672.1:0-10178 GCA_007922815.1 Macrotus californicus | reverse complement strand
TCTCTCCCCACCCACTCCCCGATGATAACCCTCCATATGATCTCCATTTCTGTGATTCTGTATCTGTTCTAGTTGTTTGCTTTGTTTGTTTTTGTTTTTGTTTTAGGTTCAGTTGTTAATAACTGTGAATTTGTTGTCATTTTACTGTTCCTATTTTTGATCTTCTTTTTCTTAGATAAGTCCCTTTAACATTTCATATAATAAGGGCTTGGTGATGATGAACTCCTTGAACTTGACCTTATCTGGGAAGCACTTTATCTGTCCTTCCATTCTAAATGATAGCTTGGCTGGATAGAGTAATCTTGGAGGTAGGTCCTTGCCTTTCATGACTTGGAATACTTCTTGCCAGCCCCTTCTTGCCTGCAAGGTTTCTTTTGAGAAATCAGCTGACAGTCTGATGGACACTCCTTTGTAGGTTACTGTCTCCTTTTCTCTTGCAGCTTTGAAGATTCTTTCTTTATCTTTCCTCTTGGGTAATGTAATTATGATGTGCCTTGGTGTGTTCCTCCTTGGGTCCAACATCTTTGGGACTCTCTGAGCTTCCTGGACCCTCTGAAAGTCTATTTCCTTTGCCAAAGTAGGGAGGTTCTCCTTCATTCTTTGTTCAAATAAGTTTTCAATTTCTTGCTCTTCCTCTTCTCCTTCTGGCACCCCTATAATTCGGATATTGAAACATTTAAGGACATCCTAGAGGTTCCTAAGCCTCTCCTCATTTTTTTGAATTCTTGTTTCTTCATTGTGTTGTGGTTGAATGTTTCTTTCTTTCTTCTGGACCACACCATTGATTTGAGTCCCATTTTTCTTCCCATCCCTGTTGGTTCCCTGTACATTTGCCTTTGTTTCCCTTATTGTTGCCTTCATTTGTTTATCTAATTTGTGGCCAAATTCAACCAAGTCTGTGAGCATCCTGATTACCAGTGTTTTGAACTGTGCGTCTGATAGGTTGGCTATCTCTTGGTCATTTAGTTGTATTTTTTCTGGCGGTTTGATGTGTTTTCTCATCTGGGCCATTTTTGTTGTCTTGGCGCACCTGTTATGTAGTAAGGGGTGGAGCCTTAGGTGTTCACCAGGGCGGGCCAACCCATGCTGCTGCGTTGTGACGCTGTAGGTGGGGAAGGGTTCTGAGAGGGAACAATGGTGCATGCTCCGCTCTCTGCAGGTTTTCAGTGACTTTCCATGTGACCCACTCCAATTGGGCCCTTTGGTGCTGATTCTGGTGCTGATTTCCGGGTGGGTGGGCTTGTGTACACTCTAGGATCCTGTGGGTCTCTCCAACAAGCTCTCCTGTGAGTCCGGGAGTCCCTCCAACTGCCGCCGCCTCCGCCCCCACAGGAGCTTTCAGCAGAGGCTCTGAGGCTTTATTTTCCCTAGCTGGAACTGTGGGTTGCCGGGTCTGCCTCACTCCCCAGCTGTTCCTCCCGGTTTATCCGCACAAGGGAGTGGGACTCCCAGTCCGCAGCTGCCACCTCTCCCGGTCACCGCCACCTCTCCTGGTCGCCCCTTCCCAGGTCCGCCAGCGGCCGTTCTGCGCGAGTCCTCTCCGGCCCGTCTCGCCCCTCCTACCAGTCTGGATGAAAGTTTCTCCTTTAGTTCCTTGGTTTTCAGACTTCCATACAGTTCAATTTTCTGTCAGTTCTGGGTGTTTTTTGTTTTAAAATTTGTTGTTGTCCTTCTTTTGGTTGTATGAGGAGGCACAGTGTGTCTACCTATGCCTCCATCTTGGCCGGAACTAGAATTCATAGAACTTAATAAAACATTAAGTAACACAATTTTAAAAAATGAACAAAAGAGCTGAGTAGACATTTTTCCAAAGAAAATATGTAAAATGGCCAATAAACACATGAATATATGTTCAACATCATTGTTAATTAGGGAAATGCAAATGAAAAGCACGAGGAAGCACTTCACACTCACTAAAAATATTATAATCAAAAAGATAGACAAACAAGATTTGGTGAGAATATGGAGAAACTGAAACTCTCATTTTGCTGGGAATGAAAAATAGTGCAACCACTTTATACAACAGTTTTTGGCACTTTCTCAAATAGTTGAACATACCTCATGCCCAGGTGTAAACCAAGGGAATTAAAAACATATGCCCATACATAAATATTCAGAGAAGTATTATTTATAAGAGCCAAGAAAACGACTCAAATGTTCATCAGCTGATGAAAGAATAAACCAAATGTGGTATATCTATACAATAGGATGTTATTCAGCCATAAAAAGGAATGAAGTACTACTTCATGCTAAAATATGGATGAATCTTGAAAACATTTTGCTTAGTGAAAAAAGAAGCTAGTCACAAAATGACACATATAATCCCATTCATATAAAATCTCCATTATAAACCCAGCCACAGAGACAAAAAATAGACTGGTGATTTTTAGAGTCTAGAGAATGGGAGGACTGTGATGTAATGTATATTGGTATTTTGGAGGAAAATGATAGAAATATTCTGGAATTAGGTAATGGTGGTTTTTATAACTTTGGGAATATACTAAAGCCATTCAATTGCACACTTTAAACTAAGCAGGAGTTGCTGTATAAATACTAGATAATATAGAATTTAGCACATAGAAAATTACCAGAGTCAGAGAAGGATATTATATAATGATAAAGGGTTAATCCTCCAAAATGATAGCAATCCAAAATGGGTATGCACCAAACTTGAGAAATATGAGAAACTAATAGGAATAAAAGGAACAATAGACAAATCCAAATTTTTGTGGAGATTCCACTACTCTCTTTAAAAATTGATAAAACTATTAAGTAGAGGAACCAAACACCATCAATGAATGGGATCTAATCAACATTTACATATCACTCCATTCAACACCACCAGCATACATACTCCTTTTAAGTGTCCACAAAACATAAAAATGTACCATTGCCTGGACCATATAAGAAATTTCAACAAATATAAAAGTACTGAAATCATACAGAGTACTTTTTGACCACAATGGAATCAAACTAGAAGTCAATAACTGAAAAAAGATAATAGGAAGGTTTCTAAATGCTTGGAAGCTAAATAACATACCTCTAAATAATTGGTGGATCAAGAGAAAGTCTCAAAGGAAATTTTAAAAAATATATTTAACTAAATGAAAATACAACATATCAAACTGTTCAGTACACATCTAAATATGTGCTGAGTGGGAGTTTATAACATTAAATATAGATATTAAAAAAGGAAATGTCCGAATCAAGAATTTAAGTTCCCACATCACTATCCAAGAAAAAGAAAATGAAAATAAACCCAAAGAAAGAAAAAGGAAGGAAATAATAAAGATGCCAGCAGCAATCAATGAAAATGAAAAGAGCTTGTAGAAAAAGTTGGTGACGAGGTAAGTGGGAGCAGTGTCCACTTCCCCGTGAGCACAGGTGGAACACCTAGCTGATTTTATGAGGAAAAGAGTAAACAGCCAATGGAATCCCAGCACATATGAAGTTTAGAGGCCAAAAATTGTAGAGGACATTGAAAATCAGACAGTAAGGAGATTGCATTGGAACAGTAAGGTCTCTGAGACCAGTGTGGGGACCAAGGCTGCTGCAGCCCCTAGCCTGGTGCCTGCTGCAGGATCCTTGGAGGAGAGCCAAATCAACAGCTCCCTCACCTACCAAACAGGGAGGACAGAGGGGCACCAGTATGAACCTGAGTGCTTGAAGTCGCTGGGGGGAAAAGAGACAAAGTGGGAGATGCACAGAGGCAGTGCTCACCTGCTGGGATTGTGGATGCTGGCTAGGCCATTACCAGAGGAACTGGGGAGCTGGGTGACACCTGGAGAAGGGAGAAGAGTTGGGCTGTGTCAGATCCTGACAGGACAGTCTCCGATCTGGTTAGAAAGGGGGGCTCTGTGAAAAGCTGGGCACTTGTTACAAAGGGTGGGCTTAAACAAGAGGATTTTACTCAAAAAGAAGTCTCTCAGTTGCTGTTTAAGAAACTCTCCTGGGCAGCAGCTGACTCCTGGTGGCCATTCTCCCCTCTAGCCCTGAGGCTGATTCTTGCAGCTTCTCCCACAGCAGGCTCAGGCAGCTATGGGCTTACAAAGGCAAAGAAGAAGGGCACTGCACTGACTGTGGCACAATTAGTGTATTGAAGGCTCTGGCCTGTGCAGATGGACAATGCAGGCCCAGCATCTCATGGAGGATGTGGGCTGGAAGCTGGGAAACTGTGAATATTGTGACCCAGACCTGGCTTCCATCCTTGCAAAACCATACGAAGTGAGAAAAGCCAAGACCACATCACTCTGCTTGTGGCATCAAGGAAGACTAGCAGAACTCGTTCTGCAGGTTTGAAGTCAACAGGAGGCTTTTTTTCCTTCTATTTTTTGTTTCTTTCTTCTTTCCCTCTCCTTTTTCTTTTCTCCTTTCTCTTTTTTCCCCAAGTGAGATAATAAGACCTGGAGCTGTGAAATGCCCAGAGACAGATACAAAGAGGGAGCACAAGGCTAACCCCAACAACTGAGAAACTGAAACAAATTTCACTTTGCTATCCTATAGAACTTATATTTTATTGTTTATTTATATTACTATTATTTTTCATTATTTTGACTTCTTTTATTTTATTAATTTTTTATTTCTATTCTTTCTATTTAGTTTTCTTCATTTTATTTCTTTATGTTATTGCACTGTTTGGTTTTCCTTGTTCTGTCTTTCATATTCTATTTTAATTTTCTTTCTTTCACTTCACTCATGTTCAAATAACACACTATTCTTAGCTGTGTACTCCCTATTCTTGTTATTCAGATCGTATATTTCTTGTTATATTGTTGTTGTCTAGTACTATTGTAAATAATTATTGTTCCCTACAACTGTAAATAATACACAGCACGCCTCCCTGATCTTAGCCCATTTCACATCTTCCAGAGCTTAATTACTGATGTGGTTAACTCTATTCTCTCTCACACTATGCTTACTTCTATCCTTTACTCTCACTATATCTCATCATCTGACCTCCCACAAGTGCTCTGTTTTCTGGGTTCAGCTCACAAGCCTTCCCCTCTCTAACAGGAGACTTATCTCTTTTTCACCTTTAATAATAGGTGGCTAGTTGGGTGAAATATCACAGTTAACATTATACTTATTCAAAGGATCTCCTATCTCTTCTCTACTTGTTGGTACTTTAAATTTCATAGAATACTCTCCCGCTGTCTTAATCCATTTTGCCTTCCCCTGCCATTGATCACATACAGGATGAGGTGGGAGCTGTAAACATCAGTATACCTGCTGGAGGAGAGAACCCACCAATAAAGAAACTACCAACAGGTAAAAACCCATGTACAACAAGAGAGCCCACACAAACAGAAGGGCAAACCTAGAGCATCCAGACAAGGAGATCAAAGAGATCATACCACTGAATCTAATAGAGTCCTACCATAGATATTCACCCTACAAAGACAGCTACCAAAGCAGAACCAAACAAAAAGAGTCACCTAAAATGAGGAGACAAAAAAAGAACCTGCAATCAAAAGGAATATAAGACTCCCCACTAAAAGAGCTAAATGAAATGGAGGTAGCAAACTCTTAGATATAAAATTCAAAATAATGGTTATAAGGGTGGTCAAGGAACTCACAAACAGCTATAAGGAACTAGGTGAGAACTACAATAGTGTGAAAAAGTAAATAGAAACTATAAACAAAAACCAGAAAGAAATGAAAAATACAATTGCGGAAATAAAAAACACACTAGAAAGAATGACAAGCAGGCTGGGTGAAGGAGAAGACTGAATTAGTAAGCTGGAAGACAAGGTGGAAAGAAACACCCGGGTAGAGGAGCTACACAAGAAAAGAATTTTTAAAAAATTAAGATAGCTTAAGGGAACTCCAAGATAACATAAAATGCAACAACATTTGAATCATAGGAACATCAGAAGGAGAAGAAAAGGAACAAGAGATAGAAACCCTGTTTGAAAAAATAGTGACAGAAAACCTATAACTGGAGAGGGAAAAAACCAAGCAAGTTCAGGAAGGACAAAGGGTCCCAATCAAGATTAACCCAAAGAGGCCTACTCCAAGACATATCATAATTAAAATGCCAAATTTTGAAGACAAAGAAATAATCTTAAAAGCATCAAGGGAAAAACAAAAAATAACATACAATGGGCTCTGATAAGTCTAGCAGCTGATTTCTGAACAGAAACACTGAAATCCAGGAGAAAATGGCAAGAAATATTCCAAGTGATGAAAAACAAAGGCCTGTGACCAAAACTACTCTACCCAGAGAGGCTCTTAATTAAAATGGAAGGTAAAATAAAAACTTTCTCAGACAAAATAAGGCTGAAAGAATACATATCCACCAAACTTGCACAACAAGATATGCTAAAGGGGCTACAATAAAAAGAGAAAGTAAAAGAGTAAGAAAGACAGGAACACAGATGCAAAGGGGGGAAATGAATAAATATCTATCAATAATAACCTTAAATGTTAACAGATTAAATGCTCCAATCAAAAGATATAGAGTAGCTTAATAGATAACAACACATGACCCACACATATGCTACCTACAAGACACCAACCTCAGAAGAAAAGACTTACACAGACTGAACATGAAGGGTTAGAAAAAAAATATTCCAAACAACCATACAAGAAAAAAACAGGAGTAGCAATACTCATATCAGACAAAATAGACTTCAAAAAAGGGCCATAAAAAGAGCCCCAGAGCCCTGGCTGGTGTAGCTCACTGGATTGAGCATGAGCTGTGAACCAAAAGGTAGCTGGATCAATTCCCAGTCAGGGCACATGCCTGGGTTGCAGGCCAGGTCCCCACTGGGGGATGCATGAGAGGAAACCACACATTGATATTTCTCTCCCTTTCTTTCTCCTTCACTTCCCCTCTCTAAAATTAAATAAACAAAATCTTTAAAAAAACAACAACAACTCTGTATTAAAAAAAAAAAATGAGAGAGAGCCCCAGAAGGACATTTAATAATACTCAAGGGAAGAATCCATCAAGAAGACATAAACATTATAAACATATATGCACCTAACATAGGGGCACCCAAATATATAAGGAAAATCTTGGAGGATTTCAAGAAAGATATTGACAGCACCAAATTATAGTAGAGGATTTTAATACCCCACTGTCAAAAATGGATAGCTCTTCCAAACAAAATATTAACAAAAATATTGGAAAATGTCCTAGATCAAAGGGACTTAACTGATATATATATAGAACCTTTCCTACCAAAGAAGCAAAATGTACATGGAACATTTCAAAGATAGATGACATGATAGGACACAAACCAAGCCTCATCAAATTGAAGTTGAAATCATATTAAGCATTTTCTCTGACCACAAGAACTGAAACTAGAAATCAACCGCAAGGAAAAAAACTCAAAAACACTTAAATTCATGGAGATTGAATAGCATGCATAGGTTAAGAATGGGATCAAGGAAGAAATAAAAAAGATTCTGGAAAGAAATTTGAAAACTTAAGTGAAATGAACAAATTTCAAGAAAAACATAATCTTTCAAAACTAAATGAAGAAGCAGAAAGCTTGAACAAACCAATAACAGCTAACGAAATTGAAGCAGTAATCAAAAAACTCACATCACACAAAAGCGCTAGACCAAGAGGTTCACAAGGGAATTTTACAAAACATTTAAGGAAGAGCTAACCCCCATCCTTCACAGACTTTTCCAAAAAAATCCAAGACGGAAGACTCCCAAACTCTTTATGAAGCCAGCATCATCCTAATCCCAAATCCAGATAAAAACACAACAAAGAAAGAAAACTTCAGGCCAATATCACTGATGAACACAGATGGTAAAGTCCTCAACAAAATATTGGCTAACCACATCCAGGAATACATTAAAAAGATCATACACCATGATCAACTGGGATTCATCCCAGGGATGAAAGGATGGTATAATATTTGCAAATTAATAAATATAATACATCACATAAATAAAACGAAAGACAAAAATCACATGATTATACCAATAGATGCAGAAAAAGTATTTGATAAGGTACAGCACCTATTTAAATATGATAAAAACACTTAGCAAAGTGGGAATAGAGGGAGCATTCTTCAACCTAATAAAGGCCATATACTAGAGACCTACAGCCAACATCATACTCAGTGGGCAAAAACTAAAATCTATCCCACTAAGATCAGGGACAAGACAAGATGCCTGCTTTCACCAATTTTATTCAACATAGTATTGGAAATCATAGCTACAGCAATCAGACAAGAAAAAGAAACAAAAGGCATCCAAATCGGAAAGGAGGAAGCAAAAGTGTTATTGCTTGCAGATGACATGATAATGTACATAGAAAATTCTATAAACTTCAATAAAATACTAGTCAACCTAATAAGCGATTTTGGTAAAACAGTTGGAAAGAAAGTCAATATTCAGAAGTCAAAGGCCTTTTTGCACACCAACAATGAAATATCAGAAAAAGAAATCAGGAAAAACATCCCATTCGATATAGTAGCAAGAAAAATAAAATACCTGGGAATAAACATAACCAAGCAGGTAAAAGACCTGTACTCAGGAAACTACACAACACTGAAGAAAGAAATTAAGGAAGACACAAACAAATGGAAGCATATACCGTGTTCATGGATTGGAAGAATTAACATCATCAAAATGCCATACACCCAAAGCAATTTATGGATTCAACACAATCCTTATTGAAGTACCAATCACCTATTTCACAGATATAGAATAAACATTTTAGAAATTTATGTGGAACCATAAAAGACCCCGAATAGCTGCAGCAATTTTGAGAAAGAAGAACAAAGCAGGAGGGATCACAATACCTGATATCAGCTGTATTACAAGGCCACAGTAATCAAAACAGCCTGGTACTGGCATAAGAACAAACATATATTCACTGATGTGTCCCCTAGAGCAAGGGACATAAAGGAAAGAATAAACAAATTCCTCATCAAAATAAAAACTTCTGCACAGCTAAAGAAAACAGCATTAAAATGAAAAGAGAGCCAACCATATAGGAAAACATATTTGTCAATGATACCTCAGACAAGGGTTTGATCTCCAAAATATATAAAGAACGCACACAACTCCAGTCCAGGAAGACAAACAACACAATTTAAAAAATGGGCAAAGAACCTGAACAGATACTTCTCCAAAGAGGATATACAGAGGGCCCAGAGATATATGAAAAGATGCTGAGCATTGCTGGCCATCAGAAAGATGTAAATTAAAACCACAATGAGATACCACTTCACACCTGTGAGAATGGCCATCATAAGGAAAGCAACAAATAACAAATGTTGGAGAAGATATGAAGAAAAGGGAACCTTAGTACACTGTTTGTGGGAATGCAGACTAGTGTAGCCACTATGGAAAATAGTATGAAATTTCCTAAGAAAACTAAAAATGGAACCACCTCTTGATCTGGCAATTCCACTGCTGGGATTATACCCTAAGAACCCTGAAACTCCAAAAGCAAAAGATCCTATGCACCCCAATGTTCATAGCAGCACAATTACAATAACCAAGTGGTGGAAGCAACCTAAGTGCTCAACAGTAAATGAATGGATCAAAAAACTCTGGTACATTTACGTGATGGAATACCATGCAGCAGAAAGAAAGAAGGAGATCCTACCTTTTGCAACAACATGGATGGAACTGGAGAGCATTATGCTAAGTAAAATAAGCCAGGCAGTGAAAGACAAATACCATATGATCTCACTTATAAGTGGAACCTAATCAACAAAACAAATAAGCAAGAAAAATATAACTAGAGATATTGAAATTATGAACAAACTGACAATAACCAGAGAGGAGGGGGGAGGTGACAATGGAGGGAAAAGGTGGAAGTGTTTTTAGGAACATGTACAAAGGACACATAGACTAAACCAAAGAGGTGTAGGATTAAGGGTGGGGTGTGGGGATGGCTGGGGTGGGTAGGAGTGATAGGGGGACAATGAAGACAACTGTACTTGAACAACAATAAAAAATTAATAAAATATAGAAATGAAAATGAAAACAGACCAACCATGAAAAAATCAATGTAACAAAGGGCTGGTTCTTTGAAAAGATCAACATAATTGATAATGCTCAATCAAGATTGAAAGAGAAAAAGAGAAGGCACAAATTCTCAGTATCTGAAATGAAGTGGGGGATACTTACTACAGACACAGCAGATGTCAACAGCAAAGTAAGAGAATGCTACGAATAACTCTACATATATAAATTTGACA
>VMDR010037671.1:0-10178 GCA_007922815.1 Macrotus californicus | reverse complement strand
TGTCTTCGTTTTTATACTCCTCTAATGTACTAAGAAAAGCCAACCGTAAGCATTTCTGTGCACACACCACATAAAACTTTTAATGAGCCCTTTAGCAATACCAGGATCCCTAGTGTGTAGGTATATGGAACCTCCTACATAAACATTACTCAAATAATTGGTATTAATATTATCTATAAAAACAGAAATAATTGTGGGGGAAATGATTCTTTGTTTTAAAAACAACCTTTTTAGTTTGGGGAGTATTTCATAAAATTCTTCTCAGCTCCTGTAATGTTTTCAGTCCCAACTATGAAAACAATGTTTCCTGAGTAAGCGGGACAAAATAGGAACTCACGTCTCTGATAGAACAGTGCATTCACCGAGTGCGTCTCCTTTCCTGGTTACATTTACTTAATTTCTGTTCTTTAGGCCTGACTGCTGAGGTGCAGTTAGATTCCCTGAAACAGAAAGGAGCCATCAAACGCACGCTCTTCCTTGATAACCATCAGTCACACCTCACCTTCCCTCTGGTGATGAGGGGGCAGAAATCCCGCCAGTGCCAGGACCTCATGGTCTACCTGCGCGTAAGTGTTCCAGAATCACCTCGCTGGCCTCGCGCACTCCAAGCCCGGTTCTGGCCATCTTTCTCCATTTACCCGTCACACTTGGCTCACGTCTGTTTTTGTGCTGCTGGAGGGAGCTTCATGGGAAGGCCACACACTCCCATCTCGAGCCAAGCTGCTGTCTGCTTGTCCGGTGTCCGGTGTCATGTTGCTCTCCGTTCCCACGGCTTTGTTTTAGCTTTGTCCACAGTCTTGGTAATAAGCACTAACTCAGGTGCTTTTCACTTCTAACTGCTGCCCCCGCAAAAAAAAATACACGTTAAACACAATTTATTTGAGTTTTTCTCTTACATCAGTATGTTTGGCCGGATTTTATCAATGTGCATTTTGGAGCCAACTCAGGAAAATGTTTAGGCATTCAGACCCTTTATTAAAAGTCATTTATAATTATACTTTTAAGCAAGGGATTTTAAACAGTGGATCCAAACATACTATGAAATTTAAGAGGCCAAAATATTTGTAATACAGTTATTTCATCTTCTTACCGGTTGTGAGGTTGTTGTTATTCTTATTTTGTCTCCTCCTTTGGTGGGTTTTGTTAGTGAGGGGAAACCTGGTGAAGGCGAAGCTCACAAACACACCCAGGAAGCTTGGCACATGACCCTTGAGTTTCAGTGTGACTGGCACACAACTGAAGAGCGGCATGTGCACCACGTGAAAGGGGCTCTGTGTGCCCAGGACTTGCTGCCGGTGCTGCTCGCCTCCCTGAACATCAGATGTCCTGAAGATGTTTCAAAGTTCATGCTCGCGAGAGCTTAAAGGGATGATAAGAGAGGAAAAGAATCAAGATGTTTTCTTTCCCTAAGCCCAAGACGACTCATAGGTGGACTCACAAATTCTGCCAACATCATGAAAATAGAAATCCCAATTTGCAAAACTTTCAACGTTTATTGCATATAGAAGTATGATTTGTTTACTTTGCGATTTGGACAATCTGTGTGAGTTTTGCAGATCTGGAGAAACTGAAGTTTACCTCTATGAGCATGTATTTCAGTGAAGCCACAGCTCTGAATGACTCATCTCTGAACACATATTAAGCTGGCTACTACGTACCACACCAATCAGTGTGTGCGTAAGCTCGAGGTAGTGATAGTTAGTTCATCATTCACTTTCATTGGCTAAAGTCAAGTGCCTCTTTCATAGACTAACATCTTACAGCTAATTCACAGAGCCTTTCTTGAATTGGTGATTGTTTTCCCCAGGATGAAACTGAATTCCGAGATAAATTATCTCCAATCAACATCAGTTTGAACTACAGTTTAGATGAATCCACCTTTCAGGAAGGCCTGGAAGTGACACCAATATTGAACCACTACAGGGAAAACGTTGTTACTGAACAGGTAGGTCCCCGACAGCCTTCGGTGGTGTACTCCCATCCGGGCCCTGAGCACAGCTCCCGTGACCCCAAGATGGAGTCTACCCCTTTTGTCTTCGTTCCTGTGAACAAACATGTACCATTTGGGAGATTGTTCTAACATGTTTCCTGAAACACTGCATTATTGTGTTTTCAGAAACCTGCCCCCTTGTGCAACCAAGATTTAATTTGTTCAAAATGTGGCTGTAATGAAAGCAATACAGCCTGTAATTCTCAAAACATTGCCAGAGTCACATTCTTTACAGACATTTCAGAATGAATTGGAATTGGGCTATTATGTAAACTAGCCTATATTGGGAGGTCACTGCCTAACATGGGGCTTCTAGCTGGGTAGAAGCATGCCGAGTGAAAGGAAAGCCTTGGTTTAATTTGTGGAATCGTTCATAATGTTCAAGGAGAAGGATGTGATTCAGGTTTTCCAAGATCACTCCTGATGTGTGTCTGCCCAACACAGGCTCACATCCTGGTGGACTGTGGAGAAGACAACATGTGCATTCCTGACTTGAAGCTGTCAGCTAGACCGTAAGTTTAAATAAATAAACTGGTACATTTTATCTAATGGAATACAGGTGTTTATTTAAAGCTTCTCCGGAGAAAGTATACACTTCCAACTACTACAAAAAAATACACTGCATGAAATTCTTGAGCTTGGCTACACTTCAGGCTAGCCTGTGGTTTGGGTCACTTCTTTGTCATTGGTGTCAAGTGACACACCCCAAGATTTTGCCTGGGCTGTTTCATCTTTCAGCAGAAGTGAAGAAAAAATGTTTTTGTTCAAAGTAAACTCACCCATGGGGTGGTTCAGGTTGTATTTACTTGTCTCGGTTCTGTGGGCAGAGGATTCAGAGACAGGCAGCTTCCATCGACACCTTGGCAGAAACTTTTTTCACAGCACCTTGTGACTCAAAGGCATCCTTAAAACTGTCAAAACAAACTCAAATTTAATTCGCTGGGGAAAAGTGTAATGGTCCTCTATGGAGCAAAGCAGAAGGTGTCACAAAATCAAGTAAGAATCAGAGGGCTTCCCAGTTGCCTGTGACAGCGAGCCGTCAGTCCAGCACCGGTGATTGCGCTGCATCACGACACGGGAAGAAATCAGATTAAGACCTAAAGCATCTATGATGGCAATAAACAGATTCATGCTCTTTCACCCCTACCCCCCGGACCTAACTTGCTGCCAGTGTTTGGAATTTGCTTGGTACCTCTCAAGGAGGCTTTTTCCAAACTTCACCAGTTAGCCCGTGTCCAAAGCAATAGCTTTGATGAAGGGTCAAAAGTGAAACAGGCGTTTCCAAATGTTGGTTCAATTTGAAGTTTGGAGTGAATTAAATTGCCTCAAAATACCTCATAATCCTCAATCAGCTGTTTGTGATCTTTTATTCGCCTCTTTCTTCCCTCTTACCGTCCACTTTGCACTACATGTCTCTCCCTCTGAGTCTCTCAACCATGTGTCTCCCTTTCTTTCCACTGCTTACCTTACCTCCTGGTGATGTTTTCAGGGATGTGCGGGAGCTGCTCATTCTGGCTTGTGAGCCAATTGTTAATTTTTCTAGAACTTTTGCTGGAAGATTGTTAAGTGTGTCAGTAGATTGAAATGGACCACAGTAGGAGGACTCATACCACTGGAATCAGCAAATGCTACAAATAGGTGTGGGGGTGGGGGGTGAGGTTTGGGGAGACCTCATTGTTAAACAGTTACCAGCGCATCATTGGCTATTTCCTGGTCCCTCCTACCCAGACGTGGTTGTCTTGGTTCTTCTCTTCATGACCACCCATCTTCTTTCTGTCCCAGTCTTGCATTTCCGCCTCTCCTGTCTTTTCCTGCCAGGTAAGTCCTTAAATAAAATACTGATGAATCCAGAGCAGAGTAGTATCTAATGATTCCTATTAAACTGCATTTCTAGGGATAAGCATCAGGTCATCATTGGAGATGAAAATCACCTTACGCTCATAATCAATGCCAGAAACGAAGGAGAAGGAGCCTATGAAGCCGAACTCTTTGTGCTGATTCCAGAAGAGGCAGATTATGTGGGGATTGAGCGCAGCAACAAGGTAATGCCTGCTGATTGTTTGAAGAAGTAGAGAGCTAGGTACATTTTGGAAGTCAAATCAATGTTAAGTAGAGCCACCTAAGGTGAGAGTTTCTTCCAAAATACAAGAGAACAAAGTGGCACTTTACTTTGTTAATCGTGATAGCAACAAACCAGGAAGGGTTATGACCTTAGACGGTGTTAAGATCTTTGTTGGCCACAGTGCAGGAGTAAATTGGCCGAAGTTCGAGAGCTGAAGCAAGAAAGAGAATACAAGTGGCTGAGAGAAGCAGCCTACCAATCGATGGATCTGTCAGCTAGATTCACAAGCTAACTGCCACCCGCACCGACTGTTTTCAGGCCTTTGTTTTGAGTTTCTTTAAGTTTCAAGTAGGTCTCAGGAGGTCTGGTTCTCATTATTGCTTATGGAAGAAGGTCCAGCCAATCCCAGCGGAGCACTGATAACAACCTAGACAGGCACTGGAAAGGAAACACATTCATTTTTCTTTCTTCGTGGTCCACCTTTTCAGGACTGGGACCAAGAAAAGCCAGGCCTCCGTCATTTGCCAGACCTGCAATGCCACTGTTTATTAAACTGACAGAGATGCTTTTTATAGTCTTTCCTTCCTTATCAGAACATGAATCTTCCCACTCAGGGCATCCAAAGGTTCTGCTGTGTTTATAAGCGTTTGGTCTCAAGAAACATTACAAACACACCGTAGGATAGTGGGGACAGTCCCTCATTTTCAGAAATATGCAGACTCGCAATTAAGGGCAGAGACCAAGTCTAACGTTCTCACATAACCGTCATGGCGTTTCACGCGGAGCCAGGCACGGTGGGTGTCCCTTCACGGCTCACAGACAGGTCTGTTCATTGGGTTGCAATTTACTAAATGCATGTGAGTTTCCACACACTGCGTGGTCTGAGGAGTTTGAACATGCTACTGATTAAATAACTTAATGAAAAGTAATTCCTCTAAAGAGATGTTAACCAACTATTGTAATATTGCTATTTTATAGGCATTGACAAATATCAAGAATATAAAATTCTGTCTTTAAACCTCTAGTCTCATGGTTCATGTTTTGGTTAAATTATCTTCTTGATAAAAAATAAATAAACAAATCTGACCAACTAGACTTGAACAACAATAAAAAAATGTGAAAAAAATCAATCAATCAATCAATCTGGGTAGGTAATAATCATGTATCTTTGACAATCATAAAATCATTTTGAGTTTCTGTTGAAGAAATTCACAGAAAAATATCACCTATAAATACTTCCATGCAGATAATATATAAACAAGCCAAACGATGAGCTCTAGTATGTCATTTTTAAACATTCCAGGGCTCCACTCATTTCTGTTTCCGTTCCCTTCAGGCCACTCCTCTGACTTTGTCGAACAGCATCTGCTAAAATGTTCTCCTTCTAGCAAAACATCCAATTTACTGTTCACTTTGTGGCGTGGAAAACAGGAGAGCATTTACCGTTTCTGTCTCTGGCTGTACACATTACAACAGACGTATCTGTAATCTCAGCCGAGTACACGTTAAAACAGACGTATCCGTAATCTCAGATGAGTCCTCCACTCTTCTTCCGTCAGTTTCCTGGGGCAGAGACTTTGCTCAGACTAAGCCATACTCTAATTTCTTCTTTGTTTCTGAGCGGTTTGAGGTTTTTGTATCTTTTTATTTAGACTCAGTTCAAGTTTTTTTAAACAATTTTTTCTCCAGGGGAAAGGTATCAGGATCATCTAACTGATGTGTTGTTATTATTTTGTTGAAAACATTTATCTTTTCAAAAATGTAGGTGGCGATTATCTCTTTCTCTGGAAACATTAACTGAGCCAGTCTTTATATTCCCCTTTGGTGACCTTCCTTCTAAATTTTTCTAGGAGTAAAGACCTATGTGCTTTTTATTACATGTATAGTTATTATTGTATTAGTAAGTTATATGCAACAGAAAATTTACCATTTTTAATTTATTTTTTATTGAGTGTATTCATTGGTTCGTAAAACCATAGAGGTTCCAAGTGTACGACTCAGTAACACATCATGTGCACGCTGCACGGTACACTTCGGTGGCATGAAGCCCATTCACACTGTGTGCAGCCATCGCCACCAACCCTCCACGGAACCCCTTCCATCTCGCAAAACTGAAACTGTGCCATCAAACACGAGCTCCCAGTTTCCCCGCTCCCCAGCCCCTGGTAACCACCACTCAACCGCGTCTCTGTGGATTTGGCGATTTGAGGCACCCCGTGTACTCCACTTCACTGCCCTGTCTCACACTCGCCTCGCGTTCGTATGTCCAGAACCAGACTCCGTTGTCTTCCCGCACTCACGTTCCCCCTTCCCCTCCATTTCCTGTCTCAGAGAAAGGCACCAGCATCCACCTGCTTCTTGAAGCCTCAGTTAGTCCCAGATCTCTCCAGTCCACTCCCTCTTTCCATCTACCTGCCACCGTCCAGGCTGGCATGGCCTTTTTCAGAGATTACTGTAACAGTGTCCTAACTCACTTTCCTGCCTCCACTCCCTTTCCCTGCAAAGGAGGCCACCTTTCTAAAGATGGAAATCTGACTGTATCACTCTCGTGCTTAAAACCCTCATTGGTTCTCCATTGCTTTTAGGATCAAGTCCAAATTCCTGAGATGACTAACAAGGTCTCTAATTTTATCACCCCTAAATTATATACCTATTTAGCCTCATCACTAGTCGTTGATTCTCTCCTTTACTCCACACCTTAAATTCCAGAGAAACAGAATTTCTTTTCAGTTTCTGTAATAGCCCCGCACACTCTCACAGAGAGAGCTTGTACCTGCCGTTCCTTCCCTCTGATGCACTGACTATTCCCTCTCCCCCTTTATCCAGTTTACTTGTTTCTGCTCATCCTTTAGGCTCAGCTTACTAATGATTGAGACTGCGAACATTTCTTTCACAATTGCTATGGGCTGGGCCCTGCTCTGTGCTCCTGCATATATTTAATTTACTTAATCCTCGTCACAGCTTTATAGAGAAATGGCCAGGCTATCACCATTTCCATTTTAAAGATAAGGAGAAATGCAGTAACATACACAGAGCTACACAGCTGTTATATAGCAGAACTCAGATGGAAATCCCAGCTGTCAGGCCAGGCCCTTGTTCATAACCACTGATCTGCACTGCCTCCCATCAGCTTCAGAGTTACTTCCTTCAGGGTGCCTTTTCTGGTGCTTGGCCTCCTCTACCACTAGGAATCTCTCCTGAAGAAACTCAGCAATCTACGTTAATTGTGTTTCCTTTGCTTGTTACGATAGAGTTGCTTGTGATCACATACCGTAGATGTTATGATAATTGGAAATTCAGTGAGGGCAAGGGGTACACAGCAAATATTTTCAGTGAATGCATAAATGCATGAATGATACCTAAGAGCTATAAATGGATTAGAACAAGAGTGTTCCTGGAACAGCGGAGGAAAATAGCCTAGAAATATCTAGAAAAACAGTTATTGTTTCTCTCACTCGGAGAGGAAATAAAGGTTAAAAAAAGAAAAAGGGTGGGAGACCTGGGGGGAGAGAGAACTGATTGATGTGGAAAGGCTATTTCTAGGAAGCTGGACAAAAATGTACACATAACTTTTAACCTTTAGATAAGATAAAAATATTTACATAGAAACTAAATCCTTGAATTATATTCAGGGGAGATGTGGACTTTTTTAAAAAGCTTTTGCTGTTGTTTTTTTTTTCCTCCCTGTTTTCATGATTGAATTAATCTCAACACAAAACATCTCTGTACAATTAGAGTTAGTTATGAATTCTTAAACTGAAATACGTGCTAAAGGTATCTTTGAGAAGAGAGAATATTACCAGCTTTTTGAGGATATGCTTCAGTGAAGGGATAAAGGAAAAAACCCTCGTAGACAGACAACAGTGTGTGATTACCAGAGGGAAAGGGGGTAAATGTTGATGGAAGGAGATGACTTGGGGTGGTGAGCACATGATACAATATACAGATGATGTGTCATAGAATTGCACATCTGAAACCTGTATAATTTTTATTAACCAATGTCACCCTAATAAAGTCAATATTTAAAACATGTCTCTTAGTTCCATCGGGAGGCTGACGTGTCATTCATTTCATGATTAGAAAGAGCATGCATTAAATGATACCTCGAGGATTGCTGCTTCTCCTTTCTCACTACTAGGGACAGACTTGAAATAAATGCTTAGGAAGAGGGCTTGATAGCTGGTGGTGTATTTGTCTCTTTCCCTGAAGGCTCCTCTGTAGGAAAGAGTGAGTTACTTCCACCCTGTCTCTCCCCGCACCTCCTTGGTGCCAAACTGCTTGGAGGCAGTGGCAGTAGAACAGGTACAACACCCTCTTCCCCTGGAGGCTTCTTTTCTCAAAGCACATGGTGATCTGCCTACAGAATTTTTTACCAAGATGTTGAGGGTATAGTTGGCTTTTCCTTGTTTTGGTTTTGAATCTTGGCTTTTCTAAACAAAGTGGAAAGGATGGAGTGGGGGGTGGTTTCTGAGACTTCTACTGGGAAATTCGCACTACTTCCTCACCTGGAATTTCAGCAGAGCTGAAGGATGGGTGAATAGTCCTCACGTTCAGAACCCTAGTCCATGGACCTCTCATGGAGCACAGATTCCCAAAAGGTTGCTCCTTTGTGAGTGCCCTCATTTTGTAAGCTTATCTTTGGGAATGAGGGTTATAGGTGCTAGCTACTGGGGGGGAGGAGGTTGCAGATTTTTTTTGAGAAGTTTAATTCTTATTTTTCAATTACTGTTTACTTTCAGCATTATTTTGTATTCATTTCAGGCATGCAGCATAGTGATTAGACAACCATGTACTTTACACAGTGTTCTCCTTGATATTTCCAGTACCCACCTGGTACCATACATAGTTATTGCATATTGATGACTATATTCCCTGTGCTGTACTTCACATCCCCATGACTGTTTTGTAACCACCAATGTGTACTTCTCAATCCCGTCACTTCTTTCTCACAGGTGACATATGAGTAGCACTTAACAAGTCAAAGAGAAATAATGGGTGGCCGTAGGTAGCTATCACCAAAAGACAGAGCAGGGCAACAGGACAGCATGTTCTGAAATATGGAAAGGGCTCAGGGTAGAGAACAAGGTGTGGATTTCTAGGCAGCTGGGAGTAACCCGAGGACACGGGGTGGAGCTGCAAGCAGAGAGCCGGAGCTCGAAGACAAACCTCCTTTTCTTCCCCTGTTCTCTGGTGTGATCTTGAGGCCTTCTCCAACACGTAGTTCTAAGCACCTCTTCAAAGGTGAGTTTTTGTACATTCAGATCAGAGTGAGATGTAGGGGAAAGGAGGGGGACAGGAAGCACTGGGCAGACAAAGTGCTCTCTCCATCTTCAGTATTCAGAGGATTAAACTAAGTTTGATGCTGTAATCTCAAAACAGGACCTTGATGTGTAGAAATTTGTGTTCATAGCAGTTCTCCTGCAAATGGTCATTAAGTTATGTGATCATCTGTACACATTACTGTCATTTCATTTTTGCAAGAATACATTTCTTTAATTGTGATGAATTATCTGTGATCTTCATGGCCCAAATTTAACACTAACATTAGTGAAAATAATATCTAAAATATTTGTATAAATACTATTGAAAACATTGTTTTCTCAAGGAGGAACACAATAAGTGTGTTTACCAATCTAAAACGTTTCTTTCTAAAATTAAACTTCCATCTTTTCTCTCCAGGTTTTCTTCTGAGTTGATGTCACAAATTAATTCTCAGGCCCATTTACCCACACAGGTGTTTGAAATCAAGACGAGCCTCCCACCCACAGCATTGCTTTTGTGACAGGATGTAATTTATTCTGCCCCCTGAACTCCGCCCTGGTGTTCTTTCCTGTTGCAGGGATTCCGACCACTGAGCTGTGAGTACAAGATGGAAAATGTAACCAGAATGGTGGTGTGTGACCTCGGGAACCCGATGGTGGCTGGAACAAATGTAAGAGAAAACCAGAAGCTCTTACTGATTTCTGTATAATTGAATTTTAAAGGGAACTAATGGAAAGCTCCCCAATTAGCACTCAGCAACTTAACACATAGCAATTAAAACAAATTAGGCAGGAAATTACCAGGGTAGCGGGGTTTAGCATTAGCAGCACAGAGTGGGTAATACAAAGTTAAAAACACAAGAAG
>VMDR010037670.1:0-10178 GCA_007922815.1 Macrotus californicus | reverse complement strand
AACAGTATACACAGAGCAAATCCTCTGAGTATCTTCACTAACTAAGCCTTTATTTGTTTGTGGTCTACCTAGAGAGATTGTGTGCACAATGTAAAATACAAAAATTGTGTAACCCTGAGGTCCCTAAACATCACACTGGAACACACTTGGATCTCTTCTTGATTCCCTTCTCTATTATCAGACCAGAAACACCTGACCTTAACCTCTTTTTCATCTTCTTCCTTTCCCATTTTATCTGTTGGATTTGGGTAGTTTCCATATTATTGAATGCCACGTTTTGATTTGCTAACTATCAGATAGCTGGTGCTAAAAAAGAAGCAAAAAAAAAAACAAAAAACGCAATTTTCTTAACCAGAAAGTGATAACATAAGTTGAGCCTGCCCTTTCTGACAAGAAAAGAATAATTGTCTTATTCTTTGAAAACACAAAGCCTATTATTGTTAGTATGGGTTGTCATATAACCTCTGGAATCAGGTGTAATATAAATGCATTCCAATAATAAATTACTATTGTTAATATATTTACAGTATGTTTCTCTGATGAGAAAAGATGTCTTAAATCAGTTCTAATGAAGCAGCTCAGGGCTTTACGACACCGCAAGCTACGGAATTCATTACAACCCCTTTCTTTCCTCTGCTTCCTTACCTTGAGCACTATACTCATCTATCACTAAAATCCTGTGGCTCTTAATCAGCAATATAGCTTATAACCACTCTTATTTTCATCCTCACTGCTTTTTATTTAGTTGAATCATTGTCACTTCTTTTTTTTTTCTGTGTAATTCTTTAATTTTCTGCATATTAGGGCTTTACCAACATTACGACCATTTACGACCATTAAACACACAGTTCCAGAACCTTTGTCATTTCTTACCCGGTCTTTGCAGTGGTCTTCTAAAGGACTCTGCCCTTCATCTCTTTCTCCGCCAAAGTAACCCTCGTATAACTTGGTAAATCAGAGATCAGATGTCTTTGACTCCTTTTTTCTCAAAAGTCCCTTACAGTTTTTATAAAATGAAGTGTTTTTATAAAGTGTAAAAGTCTTTAGCACAGAACTCAAAGCATTTCCTCAGTTCTGTGAATCCAATTGGTATCACCTTCTTCATTCTCTCATCATGTCCACTCTTGTCGTGCACTCTCTGTCCTGATCATGTCGGAAAAATCAGTGCATCTATGATGTTTTGCATGGGATCCCAAAGGGGAGCATGGCTCTCTGTACCTATATGTCTTTGAGCCTATTCAAGGTTCAATTTTATACCTAATTTCCATTAGTTCTCTCTGAGAGTCAAGATCATTTCACTGCTGACTGCCCACAATTTGTTTTCTTTTCACTTGATATGAATTTTATATTCGGTCTTGTAATGTAGATTATAAATGCTTTAGAACAATTATTGTTTGTCCTAGTATTTTTGTTCTTTTTTCTCTCAGAATCTAGATTTTTACCTTATATGTGAAATGCAGGATACAAAAGTGGTAAAGGACCTGGGCAGTGGAATCATGTAGACCTGGGTTCAAATCCTGAATCTTGTATTTAACAGCATCTTGATCAAATTATTTAATTTCTTTAATTCTAAGTGTGATCCTAGTGGAATGGGTATATTAGAGGATTCTTATAAGGGTTTATCCAACAAATATTTATTGAGACACTTGTTCAGTCCAAGCCTAGACTGGGGTATCCAGTGAAGATAAACACTGGCCATGCCTACCTCCCAGGGTTACTGTGAAGACTGGAGGACATGATGTGCATGACAAGCACTTCATACCTACATTGTAAGTGCTAAAAGAAGATTAGCAATAAAAAATGTAAGCATTATTGAAAAACTACTATAAGCCAGGGCTTGTGGTTAGTCTAGACAGAGAAGCACAGCTCTTAAACTCCAGAGCTTAAAGCATAACAGGAGAGCAAACTGGTAAGCAGGCAACAAGGTACAGAGACATGTATATTCATGTGTTGAGTATTATGAGAACATAGGGATGCAACACATTTGTCAGCTCTTTATGATCTGATGGAATTTTCCCAGATAAATAAGAGAGAAGTGTATTCTAGGCAGAAAAGGAGCCTGTGCAGAGGTGGGAAGCATGGGACACCTAAATAAGTAAATGATTAGAAGAAAGAAAGAAAGAAAGATAGATAGATAGATAGATAGATAGATAGATAGATAGATAGATAGATAAAACACTCGTAATCGAGTGAAATTGGAAAATATGGCAGAGGCACGGAGGGAGGCCTACCAGAGCCAGATCATGATGAACTCTGAATGTTGTGCCAAGTTTACACTTGATCTTAAAATAAGTAAGGAACTGTAGGGGAAAAATATAATACAGGTTAAATAAAAAAAATAAAATAAAATAAATAGAATTTAAAAGTAAATAAATAAGGATCTATAGAAAGATTTTAATCAGGGTTGTGCATGAATCATTGGGGGACCATTTGCTACAGCTGTGGTGGGGAGAGTGAGCTGAGGAGAAAGGCCAAAGGCACAAAGAGAAGTCAGGGGGTCACAGTCACTCAGGCAAGATGACTGCACTGGAAAGGCTTTCAATAAATGTTTGTTGCACAAGTCAGCAGTTTTAACAGTTTACACCCTTCAAATCCCAAAGCAGAACCTATTATTACTGTATTATTATTCAATAATACACACTGGCCCACACTACACCAATCTATTTGCAAACATTTAAGATGTGCCCACGTAGGGCCAGTCATCACTCAAATATTGAGTGGTGGTGTAAATGGAATTATAAAATACAGTCCCAGCCTTCCAGAAGCTTATTATTTAGATGTTTACCTAATCCAAAGATGCAGTAAATAAATATTAAAATGATAAATAGATGAACATATACATAATAAGTAAATCTACAATAGATTTTAAAATACTATTGGACTTCAAAAGGCCCATTGAGTGACAGAGAGATTGCTATGGACCGGGCTGGTCAGAGAGGCTTCATGTGGCCTCACCATGAGAGGAGTTGGCTGAGCAGATTTAACTTAGAAAGAAATTAAAAAGCAAATACTTTCACGCCACTCCCTAATTACCAAAACTGAGATAATTCTGTCAGGTAGACCATATAATAGTTGGAGATGAGGTTACCAGTGAGTAACTGCCGCCACCTTTGACAGTTTTAAGGCAGGTACTATCATAAACATGGTCAGGTATTTCCTGATCAATCATCTCAGTCACTTCAAAATGCCAATTAGCCCTTGTAAATGTTAATAATACAGGCAATAAAGAACAAACGGCCGCGTGATCAAAAAATCGCTGCTGTGTCCCTGTCACACCAGAAGACATGAGCAGTATTTCTAAACAGGGGCCCAGCAGAGAAACTGTGAGGGAATTTTCTGCTGCTGGCCCGTGCCATATATCTGCCATCTAAAGCTGCTTAAAGGCGTTTATGGGCAGTGCGGGCCATGATGGTGCTGATGCTCTCCCCTGGGTGGAGCGTTCCGAGATAACAGGCAGGTCACCTTCTGTCCGCCTGCCATCGCACTGGGGGATAATCTCTTGAAAGCTCAGGATAAGCTTCCCCCCATCATTCAGTTCTCTGCTCTCGGGATCTTCAAGAGCTTTAGGATCCAGGCTGGACAGACACTTAATCTAAATGCGCTCCAATGTTCCACACAAATAGGATCATTGCCATCAACAGAGACAAAAAGAGGATTTTCCTGAGTTTACCTGGAATGGCCATTCATGCCCTGCACACTGACTGCTCAGGCGTTTTGATTTCCATCTGCTTGATCTTCTCTCTCTCTTCCCCTTGCTGCCCATCCCCCCACTTGGTCCTGTGCCAGTGGGAACAAAGCTTAGAGAGAAGGTCAGATGCTTTAGCAATACACTTAACAGAGAATGTTAAAAGAATCCATTGTACACAGATACTTTCTGAAATATTTTTCTTTACATTCATCTGCCATAGAAATGTATATTGTTTATTTGGAGCCATTCATGTAAGTTCAAAGGCTGAACTCTCTAATGACTGTAAATATCTGATTGTTAAGTATCTCAAGTACCTGTGCATACATTCTTGTGTGTTTGAATAGCCATATAAAATACTTGTAGCTACACAAAAGGCAAAGTTTCAGATGCATGTATCTGGGCCTACAGTAAACTTAAGCCAAAGCAGCTGATACACAGATATCAAAAAGGAACAGCAGCTGGTTCAGGGAAAATGAACTTTCTAGAGCCAGCAAAGTGGTGTCCAGAGTGAGAATACTTAATGTAAGTTCTGCAATTTGAGAAATTTTCTCTCTGAGGGAGGACGAGAAAGGGTTGAGCAGCTACTCCTGACCAGGGTGTGCCTGCTCCTGAACACAAGACCAGGTGAATGATTCAGAGCAGATCTTTTTTTCACAGCCATGGAAGCCTTCCAGCCCTTCTCCCTTCCCCGGCTACCAACAGGCCCTCCACTCTTCAATATGCATAGTAGTTATTTCAGGGATTGGCTAATTACACACCAAACTTAATTTCATTTCTTACTGGCTCACAGCTGGACCACACTTCCCAGTTTTGCAGGGACTTTGGCATGGACAGGAGCCTGACTTCTAGGTGGTGAAATATGAACACAAATAATGTGGATTTCTTCCACGTCTGGTCCTTAAAAAGCTCCCATGTACGATCCTCATATTTTTCTTTTTCCTTCTAGCTGCTTGATCCAAACAAGCATGCTGATCTTGAAAGCCAAGTGCTAGAAATGAAGGAGCCCCAAGATAGAAGAAGCTTGGATCCCTGAAAGTCTTGGTTTCATTCTTTGTTAGGGTAATTCTAACTCAGTTTGGTCTCCCTCTTAGAATATGGTTCTTACTCTAGGAATGGTCCTTACCTCCAAGATTTGACCTTGAAGTCTCAACTGCATCTGTGAGTGCTGAGTGAAGTCTCTATACTCCAGCTACACCAGAATTCTGAAAACCACTTCACAACCTGTAGTAGCTCTATTCAGATATCAACCCTGCTGGAGCTTCTCTGCTAAGGCTTAGGAAGTTTCTTCTGTTCATGTACAGTATCGCCTAGCGCTTGGTCAAAAGCCTGTAGTGCACTCCTGAGCATCCACATGGACATCTACCTCCATCTCCACCTCTCAGAGAAAGCTTTCTCTCCTCTTATGCCCTGCCCTGCAAATAAATTCTTGTCACTCTAGCAACCTTGAATTATAGTATCTACCACTTATGTCCTCACCTCACTATGCCAAATTTACTCACCAGACACCCTGAATATTACTGAAACATGTTAATCTACATTATCTTATACTTCTGTGTTACTGAATGTCATTCATTTGTGTGATTCTAATGCTTTATTTAATGTATTTTTAATAAAATTTATGCTTTTACAATTTTATGTGCCTCTATTTTGCTGGCATGTTATAAGAATCACTTGAGAGTATTTATAATTCAGGAAAAACAGTAGTTGTTTTAAAATATCTGTTGTTTTAAACATGGCATAGACAATACGTTCCATTGGAAATAAAAAAAAAGTGATTGCTTAAAGATGATTCTCATAAAAGTAGTATTGTTTCCAGACATGACTTGACTTTAGCATAATGAGAAATAAAAGAGGCATTTCTGATATTCAGAAAAGAATGCAGAAAAGTCCATGATTAAAATCTTAAAAGTTGATTTTGGAAAAATCTGAAAGGGGCCATTCTGGTAGGAAAAGAGACAAGCCATGACTATTGACATGAAGATGCTTTTGTTAAAAGTATATCAGCATTGTCTCTCAGGCACAGTTGTACAGTGAACGCATGTCACCTACGCAAGGAAAACGCTTTTCTAAAAACAGACAGGCATGCAGTCATATATTGACACCCGAAAACCTGAATAATGAAGACAAAACAAAAATAGCTAAGTTGTAAAAACATGGTATATCAGAATCCTTAAATAAAACTTTATAACATTTCTGCTGTCGTTTAAAGTAACAGTGATGGTTAGGGGTGTAAAAAGCTACTTAGACACCAGAGTAAGCCATCAGGAGCTGCGATATGTGCTGGGTAAAAGAGTATATTAAATGTATTGATAAGGTGATCACTCATAGAAAGACTATATTAAACATAAATTATGTAAATTAACAAATGATGAAAATTAAGTTGAACTTGTTAAAAATTATCCTAATTTTTTGTATTATTTGTCTTTCTCTTCATTTTTACAATAACCATGGTCAAATAACTGATAGTTTTCTGTGGAATCTTTATTCTTATGTTTCAGAAATTTAACACGATATTGGAACTGAAAAGAGGCAGATGAGCAAAGCCTCCATATTAGGTATCTTAAGGATTAGTTTAAGAAAACTCAGCTACATTGTATACTTTTCATGTTGCAGCTTTTCAATCAACCCAGACTCTGAGCTCTGGTCTGAAGGCAAGGACATCAGATACTTCCATTTCAAAGCTTTTCATTTCTCAGGATAAGGTGTTCAATTTTTGAAATGTAGCATTCCAATTCCCTCATGATCAAATGGTTTTTGAAAAAGAACAGAAGCTTCTGAAACATTGTTACAATAAAAAAAAGTAAAAAATAACTACAAAAGAATAGATTCTTGCTTAACCTAAACTAAAAGGCAAAAGAATATATTACAAATTGTCCATCCAAGGACAAAAACCAACAGAAAAACAGAAAATGTTTTAGCAGGGGCAAAATACTGCAAATAAAAGAAGTGTCTCAAGCTTGTGTATTTAAAAGAGCTAATGGTTATTTAAACTTCTTAATATAGCTAACTGAATATAAAGAAATAGAACCACTTAGAAATGGTAATTGGGCAAAGTATGAAATGTTAAAAGACTATCATCATTCCATATATATATATATATAAATACAAAAAGGAAATAACTAATTTCAGTTAAAGCACTGCAAAATTTATAATAAAAAAAACAGTGCTATCTGAGGGGTTCTATGTGTCTACATACGTATACAAATCATACACATACACACAAACATGTAAGTGCTCAATTAAAGAGCAAATATTAGTCAATCCATAGCTCCTTTATTCAACCATTTCTCACTCATTCAGCAAATGTTTGGCCTCTATAAGCCAGGTGCTGTGTAAGCCACTGAGGATACAATGATGAAGGCAACACACATGATCCCTCACTTATGGCTGGTAGTGTCTATTAAGGGAGATGGGAAGTATTCACATAATCAAAATGATACCACAAATTTTCAGGTAATTAAAATGGAAGATAAGTGCTCCTTCCAAAATGAGCATTTTTGTGGTTATAAAAGAAAGGCATTCACAGAAGCAGTCTCTGGGTCAGCCATACCGAGTCCAGTCATTGCTGAGCCTGAGCCCAAGTGCATATTCCACACAAGCGATACAAAGAAAACAGTGATGAGCGGGTGGCATCAAATTTTTCTCATCACAGTCTTATAACGTTTCATCTTTATATTGGAGTACAAATGATAGTGCAATTTAATTAACAATAGATTTTTAAAGCTTTTTATAAATAAGTATATCCAGTATTCCACATGGACTTATATTTGGGGATTTTTAAGATGGTTATTATTATTATTATTATTATCTTTTTAAGAAATGTTAATATTACAGTGACAAAGAGCAGCAGTGTCACCTTCTAGGGACCAGCAGGCACAATGTGATTGTCAGAACGAGAATGCATAGTAACAAGCTCATCTTCTGAACACTGAAATACAAGTTGCAGGCTTGTTGACAGAAACAGCCTCTGAAACAAGTTGACAGTTAAGAATCTGCATAAGTGCTGGGCAGCAATCTCTATGGAGCACGCCTACCCCTTTTTCCACCCCTTACTTTCCCCGGGGTGCGCCACTCCTCTCTCTCCAAGGACGTCCAAACTTCTCCTCCTTCCTTTGTCCCCCCAGGAGGTATCTCTCTCTCTCTCTCCTAAGCTCCAAGGGCACTTGCTTTGCTATAACTTGCTTCCTGAGCCCATTTCCTCTAAGGCTCACTTCTACCTCTATGACTTGCTAAATAAATATTCTCTTATAATCTGCATAAGCAGTGATTTCTAGTTTTAGTTGTAAGCAGGTCCTAAATAATCTATATTTGATAAACAGAAAAGACAATTAAAGGTCATGAAAACCACACCGTTGAAAGGCTCCCTGCTTCGGTGTCTCCATGCCCTTTGCTCTTGAGCTAATTTTGCCAAGTGGTTTCTCCTCCAGAGACCAATACCCACAGCCATTTGCCTTTTCTTCACAAGCTTTATCTGCAGAATGGTCACTCAGTGGTTTACTAATTATGTGAAAATATGATTATTTTATTATAAATGCAACAGATGCTTAAGGTCAAATTCTGAACAGAATTAATAATTAACAGGTGCACAGTCTCCATGTATTTTAATTCCTGTTGGTGCTGGTCATGAAGACTTGGCTAGCACAGACTCAAGAGTCCCCTTTCATCCCCATATGCAGCATCCAATGAAAGATGAGAGTGGTCTTCCCCATCTGGTTGCCAACTCCCTTGATGAGTGGGTAGGTCAAGGTTCTTTTCTGAAAACCTACCTATGGACCAAATTGAACAATGTCCGAGGTGTCCCCAGACACTCTAGCAGCGATTCTCAAACTGCGCCCCAACCAACCAATAACATCAGCATTACCAGGGATTTTGTCCGTAATGAAAATTCTCAGGTTCTACCCTATACCTATGAAATCAGGAACTCTGAGGGCAGGGCCTGGCAATCTGTGTTTTAACAAAAACTCGCAGTGGTTCTGAGACACACTAAAGTTTAGGGCTTCAGATTAGTTTTCCATCATTGGGCAAGAAGTTGCTTACCAGCTCCCCAACTTCCTGTACAATGCTTCTCTCTCCACATTTGATAAAAAAATATTCATCTCTTCTATAGGCTAGTTTTATCTACCTAGTTTTATCTACCTTTGCATGTACCCATATTCTTTCTGAGAGATCTAAGTTTGGGTGTATCTACCACAAGGAATCAAATTACCTTGAGACTTTCTTCACTACAGACTCATCCTGAGCACCTTTATAGTAATGAAGGTAGTAGCACCAAAGAGATCCCCAAATACAGTGGTCTTGCCTTAAATAATAATAATTAATAACAACAATAGTGTTTCTCTTACTTATAACTCTGTAGCCATCCAAGTCGACAGAGTCACTCAGGGACTGAAGTTTCTTTCACTGTGTGGCTCCATCATCTCCATGGCCCCATCCTCATCTGCAGAGTTGAAGCTGGATGGGGGCAACTCCCTGTTCCACACCAGGAGAAAGAAAAAAGAGGGATCCCAGGAAAGGGATTTCTGTTGAGGCAAGTGACCCCAAAGTTGCAGCTCCTTTCCTTCACATTCAAGTGGCCACACTTTGCCAAAGGAGAGGCTGGTCAGCCATGTGACCAGGAAGAAGAGAGACAGACTGGGCAATCCGCAACCAGTACCACTCCTTCTTACTGATGTCCTTTCCAGAAGTCCCCTGTCTCAGCCAGTCACATTGTCTCAGCCAATCTCTTCTCAAATAAATTGCAGCATGACCATCTCTTAATGATAATTTGCTATAATTTAATTATTTATGAATCTTTTCTTCTGGATTCCAAGGCCTCATGAGATAACTGGCAGGGGCAAAGCCCTCAGCAGGCAGATGCAGAGGTCAGTCTGCGAGGTGCAGAGGAAAAGAAGTGTCAATCAGAGGCCAGAAAACCAGTGGTTAGACCATCCAAATGTCTCTCATTCTGTTCACAAACCATCTTCAATTTGAATTTGAATATGTATGTACACACACACACACATATACATACACACACAGCAGACAACTTGTATTTTATATATTTCATAACTTAAATTGCAGATAATTTTGGTAGGTCCAGTGTTATTCTTGTAGGGTCTACGGGTACACAATAGATTGTGCTGTAAAAATAATTGTACTACAGTAGAATAATCCTCAACATTTTACCACAAAAATAATAAAATAAAATAGTCTGAGATAGTGTAAGTGGCATAAGGCAGGGGAGAAGAATAAAGAAGCCAGAATAATATGTAAGAAAGTATTAAACTATGAGTGGATTTTTTAAATTATAATTATAGGGATATATAAAAGTTTATAAATAAAGTATATGCATAACATCACAAGTATATTGTGTTTAATTTTCACATTTATACACTTAAGAGTCAACCCTGTACTTCATTGACATCATACTACACATTTGTGGTAGCAGGTGGAAGCAAATCTCAAATACACACATAAAATCACGTTGCTCAGGGTGGAAAAGATATTGATA
>VMDR010037669.1:0-10175 GCA_007922815.1 Macrotus californicus | reverse complement strand
GTTTACTTGGAATTGAAACATCTCTACACTGCAGCTTGCTGATAAATCAAGTCCGTGTGCACCGGGAGTGACTTTCCTTTTTAGGAAACAGACGACATGTAAAAACAGGTACAAATTCTTCCCTCCACGTTTGCGACAAATTCATTGCTCGAGTTTATAGCCACTGATTCAAATGACTCAAACTCCAAAGTAAAATAAAAAATAAAGAACAGAGGATATCCCTAAAAATTCCAATAATCATTAAATATCATTTATTAAGCATGCACATGTAATACATTGTGTCACTGTGTACAATTATTAAAATGATAAATACATTTGACCATCCAAATGAAGTCGGGAACTGAATAACATCATTTCTAATGTAATAATTAGAGCACTATTATACATAAGTGAATTGCTCATGCTTTGTCAAAGGTCCATTAACTTCAGAGAATATGCTTAATTCTCCAAATGGGAGAAAACGTAGTCTTGCTCTTTGTATTCGTATATATACATATATCAACTTTCCACTATTTTAATAATTCCACCACAAAACACATAGAAAGTCATGCAAAGTGTGGTGCTCACCGAAGTACAAATAATCTAATCTGTATTGTAACTTAAAATATTTAGGGCCATATCATCTGAAGGGTATTCACTAAGTACATGCGAACGATAAACATGACTCCTGTTTTTACTGATACCAAAAGCAGAATTCTTTAGTTTAAGTGAAAAACCTTAGACTTCTAGAACGAAGCGAGAGTCACAGCTTAGACAAGGGTTCTGTGACAAAACTTACTATTTTATTACCAAACTACGGCAGAAACATCAGAGTCCATATTCACTGACTAACAGCCTTCCTGACCATCTAGCAAACTACATCCTGTTTTCAGAACTAGCTCAGGGCGCCACAGTCAAGGGTCACCTCCTAGACTGAAAAGTAATCCCCTTGTCCCAGAGGACTCACTCAGAATCAAGTGAAATGAAGTATTTATGGAAAGTGAATATATCCCTTTGAATTGTACTCCAAATATCCAGCAAAGGAAAATGACTTTTTGGCTTTCGCTTTTAAAACATGGCAACTATCAGTTAGGCAGTTAGAAATGGTCAGGGTGAAGATCACCATGAACAACAGGAATGAAGCTGCTAGCTCTTAGGGAAAACTAAACGTGGCCTGATCTGGCTCGGCGGGACTTGCCCTTTAATTCTGTGGAGGTGACAGTGGTGGGGGTGTCCCAACCACTGGGTAGAGCAAGGCATTATTTTACTCTGGTCTCCTACATTTGAGGGATAATATTAAAAAATTTTTAAAAAGGCTTTTGAAAACTTGCTATTTTTCCCTTCTAAACTACCCTAAAATTTAAAATCGAAGCTGACTTAACCAGCAGCAAAGAAAATACAGTCAGTCAGTTTCATGAAGGGCTATCAAGTTGGCAGTCAGCACCAGTGACCAAACTTCAACTTGATCTGATTTCCCAAACATAAACTCTCAAAACCATAAAGTAAATAATGGTAGTGAATCAACAAAAGGGGACAAACCACATTTTGAGCAAAAAATTTGAAAGAAAATATAAACACGACCTCTTATGCTCTGAAGGGGTAAGCTGGGTACAACCTTCTGTTCCATTCTGTAAATGGAACATTCCATTCATTGGCTTCTACAAGCCCTTCCCTTCTCTAATAGCATCTCCCTTATAAGCAGGGTAAAAACAAAATAAACCACCTCAGTGATAAGAAATGCGATCTGAAATGAATGATCACTACACCAGCACCCACATCTTCAACATGAGTATCCCACAAGTCTTCGAGAATAAAGGAGACCTTTTTAGGCTACCACTATTGTCACATCACTTTCTAAAATGCTCCATGATATCTGATAGCAAGAGGCTTGCTAGTGTAACAACCAGTACTACATACCTTAGCAACATCACAAGGTCTGCATCACTTGAAAGACGCACCAATCCTGGGGTCCCTTCAGTTCGGATAAATTGGATCTTCTCCCTATTCAAGCAAAGAAACAATTCACAATATCTGTAGTAGATTTTTAGGACCTAACCCAGTGCTTTAGGGACCAATTTAAAAGATAACGATCACAGCATTTGGGGGGTATCCTTTATGTGGCATACTACTGTGTGGTACCCTAGGGATACACAGCCAAGACAAACATGGTCCTTGCCTTCAACGACAACCTCACAAGCCTCAACCTGACCCAGTCTTAATGTGGGGAAAACATTATTTTATGGTCTTCTATCTTGCTGCCCAAGTCCTGCTACAGGCAGTAGTACCCTCCAACCAAAACAGCTCAGTCTCTGCTTTGAGCTGAAGCCCGTTGTCGGCTTGAATCTAAGTGACAGTCTAGAGTCATTCTGGCCGATTCTCTGTTATTCTAAAAAGTGAGTGTGCAAGGATAGTCGTCTATGTTCCTGAGGCAGTGTCTTTAAATTATGTGTGCTGAGTTCTTACTTGGAAACAGATAGCATCTATGCATTTTATACTTGATATAAAAGCATATGGCTCTTTCAAATAACTGACAATTTGAAACACTTTCGGTTACTACAGCTGGTGAAACAGATTGTGTGTCCACCAGTGTAAATGTAGATACACTTACACAAACACATATCGCACACAACAATGTGTGCTATTTCCACCATTATTTTATTTTAGATAATGGGATAACACCAGTTTTTTGTGGGATGAGTCATGTTACTATTTTCAATTCTTTATATGAATATAATTTTAATAAAATTTTTCCTAATTGCTTCCTCTGATTTGCATCATGCTATTTCAAAGCACACCATATTATTTTTTATGAGATGAGGAAAAAATAAGAACATAAAGTATGATACTGAAAGCATTACATTCGATAGGAACATAGGAACATAGGGCCGACATAAGTATGCAATCTTACTTTAAGTGCTAATGACAATGTGTTTGGACTCCTGTATCCTGTAAAATAGCAAATATTTATTTATTAATTTAGATTAAGTATTTATTTAGTTCTTGTCTCTAGAGCATTTTGTTCTCTTGTTTACTATTTTCATAAAGTTCCACTGCATTTTACATTTTCAAATTCCAAATTCTCTTCTCCAGTGCTCAGAGGTTTGAAGATAATGAGGTGGAAGGCCAGGTTTAACCGTTGAGATGAGAAATTCCCTAAAGCACAGAAAAGTCACCTGATTTTTTTCTCAACCGCATAGCTTGCTAGAAGTGATTAAACAGAACTCAGTTCTCGGCTTCTTCTGGCTAGATCCATTTTACATAACATGTCAGCATATGAAGCAACTAATCTTGGTATTGCCAGTTATTTTTTCTGCCCTTCATTGCCAGTAGCTATGTACATACAGTATGTAAAGGAAGGCCAGCCTCTCTGCTTAAAGCTATTTCAGTCTGAATTCGCCAACCAGTCAGAGGACTTCCCCTCCAGTGTTAAAATCACATGTCTGAAGCGTAAGATGGAAACAAAGGCTCACTATCTGATGAGAGATTTTTGGATAAGAAATATAAAAGTTGGTTTAAAAGAGCTAACAGTTATCTTGGAGAAAAAATAAACAATAACTTAAAAAAAGAAGTATTCTTCTAAGGGTCAGTAACAATATATTTTGATCTTGAAGAATCAAACTCCGTCTCCAGCAAGCACGCAGCTTGGAGTCTGTCATCACAATGAATCGGGCAGAGAGGCCCAGACCAGAGAGCCAGCCGCCTGAGCGCTGGGCCGCGCTGCCGTGACTGGAGGCACAGAGCGGGCAGGGGCATGACCCAGGCCTCGAGCTCTGGGTCGTGGCTTGCATACTTCTTGTGAATAAGGAAAAGATCATAGCTTCCTGAATCACAAGGATGACAGGGTGAGGAAAGGACAGGAAAAGACACCGAAGGAAATATGCCAATTGAAAACTTTTTCATCACTTTCCAGATATTAACCCTCAAGCAGTGAAGGTTACTGGTCTGATTCATAAGGAAAATCATAGCAGAGGCAAGCTGAGGCTAGTTTTCTATCAGGCCAGCTAATTTAGCACAATGAAGTTACGGGTCATAGGCTTCCAGGAACAAGACACTGGAACACGTCATCTGGTGTACATCATATCACTAAGTATGTTCTTACACTGACATCCATTCATTCTTTCAGCAAGCATTTTCTGAGTGCCTACTATGTGTTAGGCATGGTATCACATACTAGGAACCCAGGCGATGGTAAGACACAGTTCCTTTCTCAAAGAATTCCTGGCACAGTGGCAGAGAGAAAGTCAATGGTAAATCTAGAATTTCACGAAAATATTTAAATAATTACTTGCTCTTAACTGAACCCTGTTTAGGCCTAATACCCACTCCGATTCTATTAATTCCTTCCGAAAGTCTTTTAATGTAGAAACAAAGAAGGCCTTGGCCAAGAGAACAGCTCAAGGCTGAGGACGAAAGAGAAGTTGGCAGATGTACTCAGAAATGTCACCAATCTTTTTCTGAGAAATGGAAAAAAAAAAAAGGGAACTACTTCATTACTATCAGGGTATTTGCCCAATATTCTACGGACCAGTATTTCTCAAACTACTGCCCTTGTCTACAGACAAAATCTTGTTTTCTGTGAGAATTAAAAATTTTTGTTTTCACTTCGATGATCAAAACTGCCAATAACGAGATAAGCACACTTTAGATAGTCTGGTCGACATTTACGACTGAGTGTTGTCATGAGACTTTGGCTCCCACGTTCACATTTACAAGACAGTTGGTACCAAGTGATCAGAGATAAACTTCAGAGTCAGTGCCAGGCCCTCGGCTCTGGCAGGGCCTTCATGTTAAAAGTGAGGGCAACAGTCCTTGTCTGCTACTCACGCACCATTCTGTCGCCAACTGAAAACACAAAACTTTTCTTTTGTAGTGTTAATTTGCATAATGACAGTGATGAAGTAAGGCTAAGTAATGTGTATCTAAGTTGCCATAGGGGAAAGAGAAAACAAAATAAATGGACTTGAAAAGTAAAATAGGTATTTATACTAAATAAAGCATAAAACATGATTCATTCTAAGAACAAAAGTTTTACAATAGTTCACAAGTAGAAAAGTGGCGGTAGAATAATCACAGGGTGCATTTCATGACATATTGTCTCTGCAGTATTGCATTTAGGGGTGCACTCTGGAATGAATCGGCCCATCGAAACAATGAATCAGTAGACAGAGATAAGCTACTGGTGAAGAAGGCAAAGCAATGACTATGGTGATGCGACAGACGCATGTGATGGACCGTTAGACGGAAAATCAGGACAGTGAAGTCAAACGCGACTGACACAAAAAGCACAGATGTGTCTTTCCACCAACGAAGGTCTCGACCGTGGTGACTCAGCCTCTGAGGAAAAAAATCTTCTCACGTTAATGTCATTAATTTAAATGTTACTGATTTTTTAAGTTTTTACTTAATTTATATGTCTTCTGGTCTTACAAAAACTGCAAGGACAAAAAGTTTACGCATATTTTGCATTCATACACATTTATGTTTCATTAAAATAAAAGTGGTTAAAGTCAACATTGTGAATCTGCAACATTGCTTTGCCTTTCAAAATGGAAAATAACAGATTTGGCTCTTAACACATTTCCATAAGCTCACTCAGTGTCTGAAATAAGTCTGAGGAATATTGTCAAAGATACATATGACTCTTATTAGGGGGGCATTTGAAAGTGACATTAATATATTTATCCAATTTTAGTTTATAAATTTATAGAGTTAGAAGGAATCTGTAGCAGTCCTCCAAGCTCTTTCTTTACTGCCTTCACCTTAATGAAGAAATTCTATTCCATTTTAGTGCCTTAAAGTGAGGATTAAGATTGTATTCAAATGCCATCTTGTCATTTGAACCCCTCTGCATGGATAAACTTCTCTCTCAGGGCCCTTTGCAGAACATTCTGGCACTTCCTCCATCGGACTTTCTCACAGGGCCACTCAGTAACAACTTAAGTTCCTTCTGACACACGAGTTCCTTGAGGGCAGAGCCCTTCCTTCCCCCTTTGCCTTTGTGTTCCCCAAGTGCCTGCCACTGTGCTATGCACACAGGCGTGCTCACTACAATACAAACCAGGCACAGGATCGGTTACTGCCAAAATAACAGATTTGGCTCCTGACAAGCTTCCGAGTCTGCTCAGTGTTTGGAAGAAACTATCTTGCCATCATTTTTGTTTTTGTGGCTGAGAAAAAGAGAATCAGAAAGCTGACATCAGATTATTAACAAAAACAGAATCCACTGAGGGAAGTGCAAAAACAGGTAAAGAAGCAATCTCTTAAAAAGAAAACTCACAACTGTTAAAAGAGGCTGAACTGTATAGTGACAATCTCAGGAAGAAGCTGCCGGCTATTGCTGTCTCTCAGATGCCCAGAATATCTAAACTTTTGTAACCACTTCCTCCAGCAAACAGAATCACCCCAGAAGATAAGCCCTAGAAGAAGATCATTTGAGGACAATAAACACAGTCTCAAGACCGGAATTCCCACAGAAAAGTCTCTCATCGAAACCAACCAACATTTTGTTGAAGTTAAAGAAGGGCACGTGACCAAAAGCAATCAGAAGCAGCAGTGTGTCTCAAACCACAGAACTCCGAATTGCAGGCGCTGCACACACGTGGTTCCTGCAGACACAGTTCAGTAACACCTTCAAAAACACAGTCATTTTTGAAAAACTCGCTGAGGGCCATGCTGGAGAAAGGCCCGTGACTTCTTACGAGTGCAGAGCCGGAGAGGAGAAGGGGCACTGATCATTGATCCACCCTCTTCATTACAGTCACAGGGTACGATCTGGCTTGAAGCACAGAGCAGGCAGTAAGAAGATCTTCTCTTCTTCCTACTTCTTGTGACATAGGTTAGATTTGGAAGTATTGGTCCATTCTGGGCACAGGGTAGTTATGGACACACAGAAGTGACATTAACTAGCTACAAGTTTGGGGGCAAGAATTTGTTGTAAATGGATAGCAATCAGCTCCTCAGTAAGAATTGAAAGAGTTACTCAGAACACTGAGGCAGGGAAGCTAAGAAAACAATCCCATTTACAATTGCATCAAAACATACCTATGAATAAACTTAACCAAGGAGAAAAAGACCTATATTTGAAAAATTATCAGACACTGAAGAATGAAATTTAAGATACAAATAAATGGAAGCAAATATTTTGCTCAGGGATAGGAAGAATTAACATAGTTAAAATGTCCATACTACCCAAAGCAATTATAAGGTTCAACACAATTCCTATCAAAATACCAATGGCATTTTTCACAGAACTAGAATAATCTAAAATTTTTATCAAACCACAAAAGATCCCTAATAGCCACAGCAATCTTGAGAAAGAAGAACAAAGTTGGAGGTATCGCACTACCCGATATCCAACTACATTACAATGCCATAGTAATCAAAACAGCATAGTACTAGCATAGAAACAGACATATACATCAATGGAATAGAATAAAGAACCCAGAAATAAACCCACACTTATATGGTCAATTAATACAGGACCAAGGAGGCAAGAATATACAATCGGCTGAAAGACTTTTCAAAAAATGATGTTGGGAAAACTGGACAGATGCAAAAAAAAAAATAAAACTAGATTACCTTCTTACACCATATAGAAGAATAAATTTAAATGGATTAAAGACTTAAATTAAGACTCAAAACTACAAAACTCCTAGAAAAACACATAGGTAGTAACATCTTGGACATTTATATTAGCAATATTCTTTTCTGATATATCTCCTTGGGCAAGGGGAAAAAAAGAAAAAATAAACAAATGGGACTACAATAAACTAAAATTTTTTTGCACAGCAAAGGAACCTGTAAACAAAACAAAAAAGACAATCCACTGAACAGGAGAACATATTTGCTAATGATACATTGAATAAAGGGTTAATATCCAAAATTTATAAAGAACTCATACAATTCAACACCAAAAAAACCCAAACAACCTAATTTAAAAATGGGCAAAGGACCTGAATAGATATTTCTCCAAAGAGGACATAGAGAGGGCCAACAGACCTATGGACACACGTTCAACATCACTAATCATCAGAGAAATGCACATTAAAACCACAATGAGGTATCAGATGAACAACAAACTTAAAAGTTTTTACACAGCAAAGGCAAACATCAACGAAATAAAAAGACAACCCACAGAATGGGAGAGCATATTTGCCAATGCATCTGATAAAGAGTTAACATCCAAAATTTATAAAGAACTTACAAAACTCAACACCAGAAAAAACAAACAACCCAATTAAAAAATGGGCAAAGGGCCTGAACAGACACTTCTCCAAAGAGGACACACAGAGGGCCCATAGACATATGGAAACATGCTCAGCGTCACTAATCATCAGAGAAATGCAAATTTAAACCACAAAGAGATATCACTTCACACCTGTCAGAATGGCTATCATCAATAAATCAACAAACAAGAAGTGCTGGCGAGGATGTGGAGAAAAGGGAACCCTTTTGCACTGTTGGTGGGAATGTAGATTTGTACAGCCACTGTGGAAAGCAGTATGGAGATACCGCAAAAAAATTAAAAATGGATCTGCCTTTTGAGCCAGTGATCCCACTTATGTAAATACAGCTGAAGAAACCCAAAATACTAGTTCAAAAGAACATAAGCACTCCTATGTTCATTGCGGCATTATTTACAATGGCCAAGATATGGAAGCAACCCAAGAGTCCATCAGTAGATTAGAGGATAAAACAACTATGGGACATTTACACAATGGAATACTACTCGGCTATAAAAAAGAAGAAAATTTTACCCTTTGCTACAGAATGGATGGATCTGGAGAGCACTATGCTAAGTGAAATAAGCCAGTCAGAGAAAAGCAAATACCATGTGATTTCACTCATATGTGTAATCTAATGAATGAACTGAACTAACAAGCAAAATAAAGACAGACTCATAGAGAACAGGCTGACAATTACTGTTGGGGGAGGTTAGGGGGTGGAGGGATTAAGCAAAAAGGAAAAAGTATTCATGGACATGGACAACAGTGTGGTGATTGGAGGGGGAAGGGGAGAATATGGAGACTAAAAGGTAAAGGAAAATACAATAAAAATTTTAAAAAATAAAACCATTTTCTAATTTTACAAAGCAAAAACATTTTAAAAATCATAATTAGATATCACCTCACATCTATCAGAATGGCTATTATCAATAAATCAACAAACAACAACTGTTGGTGAGGATGTGGAAAAAGGGAACCCTCGTGCATTATTGGTGGGAAGGCAGATTTGTGCACCCACTGCAGAAAGCCTTACGACCCTGCAATTCTACTTTTGGGTATATATCTGGAGAAACCCAAACACTAATTTGAAAGAATATATGCACTCACTGCATGTTCATATATGAACACTGCATGTGCTCACTGCAGCATTATTTACAATAGCCAAGCTGTGGAAGCAACCTGAGTGCCCATCAATAGAGGAGTGGATTAAGAAGAGGTGGTACATATATACAATGGAATATTCCTTGGTCATAAAAAAGAATGAAATCTTACAACGACATGGATGGGCCTAGAGGGTATTATGCTAAGTAAAGTAAGTCGGTCAGAAAAAGACAAATACTATATAATTTTACTTATATGTGGAATCGAGAGAACAAAATAATGAACAAACAAGATAGAAACAGACTCACAGATACAGAGAGCAGACTGACAGTTGCTGGAGAGGGGGGAGATTGGGGGAATAGGTGAAAAAGGTGAAGGGATTAAGAAATACAGATTGGTAGTTGCAAAACAGTCACTGGAATGTAACGTAAAGCATAGGGAATATAGTCAATAGTTTTGTAGTAACTACGTACTATGCCATGTGGGTACTGGGAATATCGGGGGAACACTTTGTATATGATTGTCTAATAATCAGTGAGCTGTACACCTGAAACTAATACAAAATAGTATTGAATGTAAACTACAATTAAAGATAAAATAAAATAAATAAATAGTTACTTAACTCTCTTTGCTGGTTTCCTCATTTTGAAATAAGCATAGTTATTGTACCTCCCTCAAAGAGTTGTGGGAAGATTTAAATTAATGAATGCAAATAAAATACTTAGCATGGAACCTATTTCATGGTAGCACTCAATAATTTTAGCTATTGTGTATATTATTAGATATGCCTCATAATTATTTATTCATTTTTCAAAAGCCAGTATGATTTATTGAAAATCGAACCAAATTAGATGCCTTGTAAATGATTCC
>VMDR010037668.1:0-10177 GCA_007922815.1 Macrotus californicus | reverse complement strand
AAAAGGAAAGGTTTTGTGCTGTAGTATGGCCACTTTGTGTACAGCATGTTTTCAAATTTAAACCATCATCATAATATGTTTTGGGGTGTAATTTATGGAACAATCAAGCAATCTTTCCATCACACATTGAATACCTGGGTGCTGTGAGTCCCCTCAGATGAACATTTCTGGACGGGTTGCAGTGCAACTTCCTAACGACATGTCACTTTTATTGTGTGGCAATGATTTGTAAAGAATGATATGCTAAGTAATCCTGGGATATAATTCAGGGACACAGAAACTGCTGTCAGAAACAGCCAGAGACTACACTTAATGAAATCTTTACAGACCTGAAGTAATATACATTAAATTAATCAACATAGCTTAATCGAAGCTCTATTTGTAGCATTTTTTAGTGGGACTGTTATTAACGAACCTTTAAATGCTACTGCTAACTTGAACTGCGTTGAATTTAAACAATGAACCATTGTCCACACTCACAGAAGAACAAACGCCGCTCTGACAGCCCCGTTTCCGGGGCAGTGCTCTTTGCCTGGCTGAGATGCAGGCCTGCCCTCCGTCCTCTCAACAGCCATGCCCGTGGCTGGCATGATAGCATCTTTAAGGCTGCTAAAAAGGTCTAAAAGAATTAAGTGAAGTCCTCAAGAATGTAAAAATGAAGTAGCTAAGGCTGGAAATTAGAAAAGAATTCTGGCTGACCTCAAAGGCGTTTTCAAATCTGTGCTTTCGGTATTTTTTACGAGCCTCATACACAAGCTGAGGAATGACCGGGTTTGGGTTGGTGAAGACTTACCTGAACATGTCTCCCAGGCCCTTCAGCATTCCCTTCTTGGCTTTCATTTTATCCTTTTCCTTATCTCTGTCTTTCTTCTTCTCTTTCCCAGACTTATCCTTTCTCCTGTTCGTCTTATCTCCTTTCTCTTGGCCCCCGTTCACTTGTCTATCCAGGGAATGTGAGGGCTGGTCGCTGGCCGTGGACACAGATTCTCGCCCTGATCTTGAGCTTTCTTCTGTGTCTTCTTCCACTTAGAAGGACAAAAAAAAAAAAAAAGGAGGAAAGAACACAGTGAACCAGAGGAACAAAACTAAGGAATTTGAAACAAATGCGAGGACATTACTTCCCCCGTCTTCTGCTGTTAGGCCCGGCCATTACATGGGCCGTAATGCTGCTGCTTTTGCGTGGAGTTACAAGGGACCCTGTGATGCGGGTCACTGCTCTGCACAAGTGAACTCCCATGTGAAGATGAGAGGAGCGGCCCCCCAGCCTGGTGCTGACACCCCCAGGGTGATACCTCCCTGACACAGAACATGTGCTGCTGTGGAAACTGCTGGCCCTCCTCAGGGCACAGACTCCTAAGGGTCCTGTTCACTGTATTTGCAAAATGAAAAGAGAACGAGCCATTCCTCCCCAAGTGCGTCCTCTCCTCCTGGACGAGGGCAAAGTGGGTCCACTCTGGCCCTTCACCGACGTGTTAAACTATGCCACATTCTCCAGTGAACACACCAGCGTCGGCACGGCCCCTTCCCTCTGGCTCCCAAACGTGCCCACTTGTGATTTCTGCACACAAACAGCTGCGTCTTCACAGCCTCTGTAACTTTTCCTTGTACTGCCATTAAATAAGGCCAGTCTACACAACGGCGGGCATGCAGAGGCAGATGGAGCCATGAAAATCTGTGCTTCAAAAACCTTATACTCCTCTGAACTTTGCAGTAAAAAAGCTCTACTTAGTAGTAACAAGATTCCGTCCTTTGAACAGAAATTCCATAAGCATGTAGCCCCATGCCCCGAACAGTCTGCATCTGAAAGAAGGGCGAGTAACTCGGGTGGCTTCCCACCCACAAAAACACTTTCAGGACTCCCGCGTTAAGTGGGAAGCAACAGGCGTGCTCACTGACAGCCATTCTCAGCAAATCTTTTCTGAGACTAACGGCCTAAGGTTCGGGGCTTCGAGTCATGCCCTTGACTTCTGAGGTCGTTTGTTTTTCATCGCCAAATACAGTATGAATCAGTATTTTTAAGCTTCTTCTAATGGAGAACCAGAAAGAACAGCCAGGCCTCTTCCCAATCCTTCACAAAGAACAGACCTCTACATCAAGCTAACAGATCTCCAGGTGAAGTTAAGTGCTGCCTCTCTATGAGCAAAGGGCACCCAAGCTGGCGACACACAATATCATGAGTGTGATTAGACACATTAAACAACCTCAGGGTCTCAGTGTCTGCTACTAAGCCCTCACACACCTGAGATCATGAAATGATGACAAGACGACAGCCTAGTAATAGTTTTTTAAATGCCAGCTATTTTCCATAATACTAAAAAAAGAGAAAAAGGTGTATAATTCTTTCTGTTGACACATTTGGTTAAAAACGTGAGCCAACATATTTCCCATCCCAGCGGGACATGCCCTAGGTCCAGCAAACAGTAGTACATCACCAAGTCTAAATCCAGGTGATACTCTGGAAGTCATTTAGACCAACTTCTTCCACTAAACCCTGAGGGAACAGGAAGATTTGGGGCCAGCACAATGCCAGTCTGGGCCCCTTTCCATATTACCCCCTTGTACGGCTGCACTTGAGCAAGACCTTCATGTATTTTTGGTCAACTCTGTTCTTGACTGCTAAGTCCCACACTTCACACAGCATGGATTCCAGTAACCTATCACCCAGTCCTCACACAGCCTGCCTAGCAACTGTACAAATGATTTCAGAAACGCTGACCTCCCTCTGTACCAAGCTATCGAACTGTGGGCCACTCTCCTCTTCCACATATAAACAGGAATCGTGCAGGTTTGTCAGGGGAGGCCAGTTACAAGTTTTAGATGGCCTTTGCTAGTGGAAATCCAGAGCCTTACAAATACACGCTGAGTTAAGGCTGTAATTTTCTGTGGCCCACATAAACCAGGGAAGGGATATCCTAGCATGCTGTCCCAAGGCCTTGCTAATTATGTGAAGCCTTTTCAAATGACAGCAACCCCCTCTCCCCCAGGAAATGTAAACATAGCTTTGGTGGGGCTGTAGCAGTGTAGCAACACCCTTCGCGCTGTGCCCTAATTGTCAAGCACAGCCTCAGCCCTTGGGGAACAAGGGTGGCCTCAACTTCGAGATGATTGACCAGATCACTATAAAACGATTCTCAAAAGTTCTCAGGAGCTACAAACCTAGGTCTGTTGGTATACTCAAAGTAAACAGATGGATGCTGGTGGATTTTCTAAAATTTCCAAAATGCAAAACTTCCATAGCTCTTTCTACAAAGTATAATTATTGCCCTTCTCATATGACTGTCTCCCACTCTCTAAGCTGCTGAAACAAGAAATGCAGACCTCAGCTGCTCATACGTGGCTGTTTAAATGAAAGGTGATTGGTAAACCCGGCTCATGGCTTCATCCCGCCACACAAGCACTCATCCAGTCCTGGGTACCACTGTTCCTCTGGCTTCAGAACAATGCCTACTCTCCTCCAACCGAGCCTGAAACAACCAGCCAGACCCCAACGGCAGGAGCACCAGGAAGGCCCATCATACAGCTGACCCTTGAACAATGCGGGGTTGAGAGGCGCCACCTCCATTCAGTCAAAAATCCACATGTAACTTTTAACTCCCCAAAAGCTTAACTAACCATGAGCTTGCTGTTGACTGAGCCTTACTGATAACATAAGCAGCCAATTTACACATATTTTGCATGTTATATTTACTATATACTGTGTTCTTACAATAAAGCAAGCTAGAGGAAAGAAAATATCATTAAGAAAATCATAAGAGAAAATGTACTTACAGCCCTGCGCTCACTCACTGAAAAATGTGTATGTGCAAAGGGACCTGTGCAGTTGACCCCCGTGTTCAAGGGTCCGCCACACTTGGCTTGGCTCTCATCAGTTTCTGGTGTGTTTTGATGCTGTTATTGTTAGTGCTGTGTGTGTTGTCTAATGGATTGCATAGCCCCCTTCAAATGTCTGAAACTATAAAGGAAAAAACGAGCCCAGTACATGGAAACGACTTTGTCATCCACAGCAGCCATCACCGTAACTCATGAATGGCAGTGTCGGCAACTCTGTGAGTCCTCTGCCTGGTAGTTGGCAGGAGTACAAGGGGCATATGCCTGCTCTTGGCTCAGTAACAGAATAAAGGCAAAGCCTTCGCAACTAACTGCACGCTGAAGTCACATTTGTTGCCAATTCTTTTCATACTCACAATAATTTTCTGGTGTATGTAATACCACTTATTTTCTAAACTGGGTGAAACAGAAAATTAGTATTGAATCATTTATTCATTTTGGGTTTTGTAAACTTACTTTATAAAATAAAAATTTCTAGCTCAGATTCCTGCCCCAAGCAAGTAGACTGTTTAAGATGATACTTGCACATTTGAGGATTCTTTATGCTTATTTTGAACATTCTAATTTAGATAATACATTATCGCAGAAATTCTTCTGGGGGTGTGCTGATTTCTCTAATCCCTTTGATGCCAAGTAATTAAAACTATTTAGCAATACGTAGCTTCATATGTACAAACATAAGATGTTCTTTTAAAGTATTACATTATATATGTTTCAAACTCTGAAATTATTTGATAGGGGAAAATAAGAATATCTTACTTTACCCCATCCCTATGCAAGATTACTGTGGTTTAAAAAACTTAAATAAATTGGTTATATATATTTAATTTTAACATAGATAATATTCGCAAGATCACTGATATACTATTCAGGTTACTTTTGAAGTTTTAAAACCAATCTTTGTACATTCAATACTAGCTTCATAATAAGGTACAACTCACAACTAATAAAATAATAAACTAATAAAATAAAAGACCATATACATTAATTTTCCAAGTAAGAAAAACACTGGGAATATTTTAGCAGTAAATGGCTCAGTCTGTTGTGTTCATAAATGCCAGTGCAAGAACTAGTCGTAACTGCACAAACAGGTAATTTACTATTTTAAATGATATATAAATTTTACTTTCTTTCCTTTAATTTTGCTCATCTTTACAGATTATTCGCTTTCCTTTTGCAGATAACCTACACAAAGAAAAATGATTATGTCCTTCCAAAAAGAAATTTATATTTTTGCCGAACATTTAAGCCTATCCTACCCAACTACGCACTGAGCTATGGGTCACTTTCCCGCGCGATCGCATGCATATGCAGCTAGATACTCTCAGGTTTTTCTTTATAAGAAGGTGTAATTGACGCTGCTTATTTCTCTTTAATTTGGTACAGCCATTCTACAATTAAGACATACCTAATTACCGTGTTTTCAACGAATGCAAATAAAGCTCAATTAAAATTCTAGTCCAAGTTACAAATTACACTACACTACTCAGTTCTGCAAGGTATCTTGTTAGGACTGGGTCACCAATACGTTTGGGGAGAAATGGGCACTTGTATGTTAATGATTATGGGGAAAATGACTTTCGGTTTCAATTGAAACTCAAAGTTCTGTACCTTATGCCATAAATAAATATTTCTCTCTAATCATCACAAACATTTTATTGTCAAAAGTTAACTCTAAGCCACATGTTCATTGGTCCTTTTCTTCCCCACCGAGAAGCCATGCTACTGCTGATCTCTGCTGGGTGCTCATCCAAAACCCGTTTCTCCCCTCTTCCTCCCCAGTGAAACTCTGATTGTGTTCAGAATGCGTCCAGCTCCATGGGGCACATCTATTGTTAAATTCACACGAAACTACGGGCACCTACCCTGTTGATTTATTATCCAATGTTATTAGTCCCAGAACGACCCCATGAACCTGAACGGACATAGTCCATGCCTAGGAGAGCGGCTCATGTCCCTCTGTTGGTTACAAACAAGAAAGCGCGGCAGAATGCTCAAAGCCCTCGATTACCTCTGGATTGAGGACGGTGGGGGCCCAGGGGCAGAAAACTGTTGCGTCTTCGAGAACAACGCTAAGGAATCAATAATGCCTGAAACTGCCAAACTCACTCTGGAATTCAGTTACGTAAGACTATTTCTTAATGGTTTGAGGCGATCCGAGCTGAATTTTTCTATTGAATACAGCTAAAAGTATCCTAACGAGCACATGACATAAACTTTAGAGCGACTGTGAAATATCTGAACTGCTATTTATCAGAAGTGTAAGATTTAACAGCGATTGTCACTCCAGACGGCTCTGACAATTTTATCATAATTAAAGGATTTGTTCAGACTTGTTACTAGAGTTAAATGAATTGTTAAACAGGTAGAAAGAGAAGAGACAAAAGAAAAATGGTATTAGTGGTACTTCCTCTTCACCAGTAAACAAAGATTCGCCTCTGTGGGCACAGCCCAAAGAAGCAACATTAAATATTTGTTGAGTGAATAACAGAGTGATTGAAAAAAGATAGAATTACCCCTGGTATTAAAAATACCTAATGATAGAAACAAATATTCTTCAGTAACTTATCATTTACTTTGGAAGACAAAGAATTAAACAGAATAACTGCACACAGGATGACTCAGTCTTCAGGATCCATCTCTATTAAACAAAACCTGATATAAGTGAGTTAGGACGAGACATCAGGAAGGGAAGACTGGGAAGACTCCGTGAGCACCGTGACTGCTGCCAATGTCTGCTGACGCACGCTAAGGACAACGCAATAAAAACCAGGGAGGGCTGGACTTCCAGGCAAGGCAAAGTCCTGTGCACAATTTGAGAACTGTGGGGACATAAATATTATTTTTGTTTCTTATTTCAGTCGAGTACTTGACTTTGGAAAAGGAAGAAAGATGTAGGAAATGAACAGCTAGAGACACAGATGGTGTCGAATAACAGGGTCTGCTTTTCTGGACTCTGGCTTTTGACATTAGAGTGATAAGCTCTTGGCAATGGAAAACTTAGCTTTTTTAGAACACTTTAAAGAAAGAAAGAACCCAGACATTCAAAGCAGGCGTGCAGTATGAAGAATTAAGAAGCTCTCGTACTGAAATGTGCAGTGGGAATAATAACTTAAGAACCAAGAGTATGGACACGAAAGGAGAAAAAGACGTGAAAGAATCAGGTAACGTTTAGCTGTGGCATTGCAGAAGAGGTTTCAGCAGTGGGAGGAGAGTTCAGAAAGATGATTCGTAAGACAGTCTATTCTAAAAGCATGTTTATTTCATTAGAAAAGGTAAAACCTGTCCGCTTATGTTGGGGTGGGAGTGTGTGGGAAGACAAAAACAGTAAGATCACTCTCCCAAATAACTTAACACTGACCACCAAAACCCACTCTGCGCTTCTGCTCTGCGTTCGAGCCTTCTCTACAACGTCCCTCCACAGGAAGCAGGTAAATGCTTGCGAAGAGCCCGGTAGAATGTCTTCTCCACTGCCCCACCTGTCCCAAGAGTGTGTGGCCGACGTGCAATGAGGGTCACAGCCTCCATCTCCTGAGCCCTTGCACACTTGTTGTCAGCATCCTGCTGACTTTTATACTCAGTGACGGTCCACACTGGAGACTGTTTCCAGTCCATGGGGTCAACGTACATGGAAGCCGAGGCTGCCCGTTCAACAGACACAACGGACTGGTTACGTGAAACGGCAGCATTCATAACAACCCTGCTGTTGAAACCGCCACTGAAATTTTATTTTAATCAAGGAGTGAGCTTGGTGTCATGTATATTTTAACAATATACAAAACAACGGGCCACTGCTATGACTTTTTAAGTGGAAAACAAAACAAAAATAACAAAAATTTGCAAACGCAATTGAAAAAAAGTGAATGGTTAGCAACACCCTAGTTTGACCAGTTACAGAAAGCTGAAAATGACCGCTTCCCCAAGGCCGACGCTCCTCAGTCCTGTGCCACACCATCCACACTGGGACACACATACAACTGTCTTGATGCTGAAAAAGTACTTTGTACTAGTAAGTCTCAGGAACATTCTACATAATCAATTAGGGCTTCAGAAAGTCAGTGGAAAACCAGGTTGTTCAGAAAAAAGGTTTCTTGAAGAAGGAAGACCGTGTAGTGCACACCCGACTGGCAGGAAGGAGACGCCCCTCACTACCTGCGCAAGTGAGCGCGGGAGCTCGGGGACTGTCAGCCCGGGAAGGGGATCGTGGAGCTTCCTCAGCAACTCTACAGCAGTCGGCAGATCCTAGCAATAACCTCGAATACTGAATAATGAGAATTTGGGCTGGACAGGACAGAAGGAGTGAAATTAGGAGATTTCCTGAGGAAAAATTAAGAAAGCTTGGTAATGGAGTGATTACACAGTGAGATGAAGCTCCTGAGCCTGGCAATGCTAATGAGAAAAATCGCAACATCATCCACCTTTGCGTGTGAGTTGCTAAGCGTGTAAATGCAGTTCCTTCCCTTCCTCTGGCACGGCCAAGCATCATCACTCCCCTGGATCACTGCATTACTAGCCCACAACTGATCTTGCCACCACCCACCCTTGATAACCTGTCCTCGATCTCATGGCCCCAACAGTCATATTCTTTTACTTGAAATTCTTCAAATGCTCTTTAAGGTCCTAAGTGTAAAATACAAATAATTTTAACTTCACCTGTCAGTCATCTGTTCTCTGCCTACATCAGGGGTGCCAAACTCATTGTCACTGCAGGCCACATCAGCCTCACGGTTGCCTTCAAAGGCCTGAATGTAATTTGGGGACTGTATAAATGTAACTACTCCGTAACAGTTAAGTGAGAGCTCGGCACTGCCGTCGGATAGAAACAAGGGGCCCGGCTGGATAAAACAAGGTGGAGGGCCGGATTCGGCCCACATGCCTTGTGTTTGCCACCTGTGGCCGATATCTTAAATCCCATTCCTCACTATGCCTTCACCTGCTCTACACACATCAACCAAGCAGAACTACAGCAACCCAGAGATGACCCCATTCCATACGTCCCCTGTGCTTCCCGTGCTCCCTGCTGAAGTCCACTCATCTCAGCCAATGCCACTCTCCGGGAAGCCTCCGCCCTTACCTGCCTCTCCGCTTCATTGCAGAGGCTGAGCAGGCACAGGGCCCTTCGGTGCCATGGTAACCTGTGCACTGCAATGGCCCTTAACTGCACTGCTTCTCAGTGTCCCCTTACCCACTGGGCTGAGCCACTCCAGCCTGAATATCAGATTGTAGGTGCCACACTCATTTAAGCACACTTAAATGGTTTAAAGTGGTTTTAATGTAATGAGTTTTCCCATTTGGAAGTTTAATATTCTAGAAAAATCACTGGACTGAGAATCAGAAGGTATGCATTCTGTAATTCAGCTCCTAAGGAAGACCTTGGTCAACTACTTAAACACTTTTTTCCTTATCAAGCAAATGGTTAAAATGAGAAATCTTTAATTCAAACACTTCACATGGGACTTTTCTTTGTCCTTTTGGCTTCAGCAAAAAGAATGTAATCTACATACTGCATTCAGAGACTTCCTAAAATTAATCAGAGCTCCTTTTCTGAAACTGCAGGTGATATTGAAGTATATAAATTGGCAATAAAAAGATAAAATACGTTCCTCTTACTTCTAGCATTTAAGAAAAAAATGTTTTTATAGATTAATATCCAATTATCCATTAAAACAGTAACCAAACAGAAAATCTTTTACAAAGTTCTTTGACTTTAATTCCCATGTCCTGAGTTCTTTCCCATATTTGCTGTAATCAAAGGATTCTGCTTAAGATAAAATTAGACTTAGCTTGCATTATTTTTGCTCAAAACGTAGTGATGAAAGGTGGCTAGAAGTGTGCAGAATGCCAAGTAGAAAATCTGAGATAAAAAAATGCAATAGGTTTTTTGTAGCTAATAAAACAAACAATGAATTCCCCTAGAATAAATTTATGTTGGTAAATCAGCTCTCGCATTAGCTGATATACTAAGATAAATTTAGTTTCTTGAAATCTCATACTGCTAACCTAAGTTATGTATATTGTAGAGCAATGCTTTCTTAAGACCTAATAAAAGTACCATAAGCCACTCAAAAGCATTTTGTCTTTGTTTTCAAGTCCTACAGGTTTTACACCTAAAACTCTAAACTACACACATCTCAAAAGTAATGGGTACAATGAAAAGGAGAGCTTTTGGTTTTGCTGTGTTTCACCTCCCTGACCCCCAAAAAGCTGTTACTAAACTGATAGTAAGGCTTAACCATTTGGCAACTTTTAACTGAGAAAAAAAAGGAACTATATATTTTTCAAAAAGAAAACAAAGAAAAGTGACTGTATGCATTTTCTCAGTAGCAACAGAAACTGACTGATTGGGGGG
>VMDR010037667.1:0-10176 GCA_007922815.1 Macrotus californicus | reverse complement strand
TAAAATGACAACAAACTCACAGCTATTAACAACTGAACCTAAAACAGAAACAAAAACAAACTAAGCAAACAACTAGAACAGGAACAGAATCACAGAAATGGAGATCATATGGAGGCTTATCATCAGGGGAGTGGGTGGGGAGAGAGGGGGAAAGGTACAGGGAATAAGAAGCATAAATGGTAGGTAGAAGATAGACAGGGAGAGATTAAGAACAGTATAGGAAATGTAGAAGCCAAAGAACTTATATATATGACCCATGGACATGAACTAAAGAGGGGGAATGCGGGTGGGAGGGGGTGTGCAGAGTGGAGGGGAATAAAGGGGGGAAAATGGGACAACTGTAACAGCATAATCAATAAAATATATTTAAAAAAACAACAGAAAATAATTAACCTCAACCTAAGTCTCAACGCTTTATACCAAAATTAATTCAAAATCAATCATAGACATAAATGTAAAACATAAAACTACAGAAACTTAGAAGAAAAACTATTGAAGCACATCTTAGGAATCTAAGGCTAGGCAAAGAGCTCTTAGACTTCACACCAAAAGCCAGTTCATAAAAGGAAAAACTGTAAATTATATTTCAATATTAAGTATAATGTTGTCTTTCAAAATTAACTGTGAAAAACCTGTTAAGAATATTAAAAGATACTTGAACAACAATAAAAAAAAGAACTTCTGTGAAAGGGGAAAAAAGAAGAGTAAAAGACTAGCTACAGAATGGGGAAAAATACTTGTAAACTACATATCCAGGAAATGACTAATATCTAGAATATATAAGGAAATCTAAAACCTCAACAGTAAAAAAAATAAACGATACAATTAAAAATGGCAAAAGATATGAACAGACATTTCACCAAAGAGGATATGCAAATGAAAGATAAGAACATCGGCATTAAGGAAATGCAAATCAAAGCCATAATGTGCTATCACTACGCAACTATCATAATGGCTAAAATTTAAAAATACTGAAAATACCAAACATGGCAAGGATGCAGAGAAATTCATGCCTTTGGGGGCGGCGCGGTAGGGGGATGGGCAGCGTTGTGAAGAAAATGGCACAGCCATTCCGTAAAACAGTTCGACATTTTCTTAAAAATCTCAAGAAGCAACTATCATGTGACCCAACAACTGCAGTCCTGGGTGTTTATCCTAGAGAAATGAAAATGGGTATTCACACAAAATCTGTGCACAAATGTTTATAACAGCTTTGTTTGCAATAGTCAAAAATTGGAAACAACTCAAATGCCGTGCAAGTGGTGAATAGTTTAAAAACTGTGGTATATCCCCGCCCTGGCTGCTGTGGCTCAGTGGATTGAGTGTCGGCCTGTAAACCAAAGCATCACTGGTTCAATTCCCAGTCAGGGCACATGCCTAGGTTGCAGGCCAGGTCCCCAGTTGGGGGCTTGCAATAGGCAACTACACATGGATGTTTCTATCCCTCTCTTTCTCCTTCCCTTCTCCTCTTTCTCAAAATAAATAAATAAAATCTTAATAAAAAACACCATAGAATACCACTTAGCAATGAAAAGAAACAAGCTAGTGATACATGAAATAATCGTGATGAATTTCCAGTGTATTATTCTGAATGAAAAGGGACAATCCCAAAATGATTGCATTTACATAGCATTTTGAAATGACAAAATTCTAGAAATGAAGAATAAATTAATGATTGCCAAAGAAAAGAAGTGGTGGGGAAGTGGGAGAGAAGTGGGTATTGCTATAAAAGGCGACATAAGGACTCCTTGCAGTGATGGAAATGTCCTGCATCTTGACTGTATCAATGGCAATATTTTGGTGGAAAATCTTACTATCATTTCGCAAGATGTTACCATTGAGAGAAACCCAATCCTATAAGTATTTCTCTATTATATCTGACAACTGCATAAGAAATCACAATTACTTCAAAATAAAACCTACAATAAAAAAAGCAGTCATTCACATGGCCAACAGACACATGACATGTGCTCAGCATCATTAGTCATCAGAGAACTGCACAACGAAATACCACTGCACACATGCCAGAATGACTACAATAAAAAGAACTGATAATGCAAAGTACTGTCTGAAATAAAGTAACTGGGCCTTCACACATTGCTGGAGGGAATGTAAAATTGCACAATTACTTTGGGAAACTGACATCATCTAATGAAACTAAGTGTATACTTAATCTATGATCCAGCAATCCACCTCTACATATATACTCAAGAGAAGTGCTTATTTCCACCAAAAGTTATATTCATAGCACTATCTATAATTACAAACACAGCAAAGCACCTACATATCCATTAACAACACAGTGGGTAAATTGTAGATATTTGCAATATTGGTAGACCAAACTGAACAGTCAGTCTACTGTGAGAAACAGAAAAAATCTGACATGAAACACGGGAAATATCCTAAGACCTTATCGTCACTGCTCTCTATCCCTGAGCTTCCAACCAGGGCTTACGAGGAGGCTGAAATACCAACCCTCTCAGCAGTCTGGGGAGCCAGGCCAGGGGTTATGGAGCAGGGTGCTAACCATATCTCAGTTTCCCCAGCATGCCACATAATTATCATCATTTTCTGTGTACACCACAGCACGCTGCAGTGCGAAAAAAGGTTAGGAAGCAATGATCTAACCAAATAACAAAGCAGTGATTGTGTTCTAGCCACGTAGTAATTGTAAGAACACATGTACACATTAATTATTAACATCTTATTATTAATCATTAATATTAATTATTATAGAAAAATCAGAATAAGAAGCAAAAATAATCAGCATGAATACTAAATAATCAGGAGGTATAACTTTTCATCTTAGGTGTATAACGATTTCCTTATGACAGCTCCTTGTTTAGGTGTTGTTAGATTTCATTTTCTTCATTTATTAAAGAGGTAGAATTAAATGACAGAGCAGTGACATTAGCAAGATGGTAGAATAGCAGTTTCCAGCACTCATCCCCTCACAGAAATATCAATTTGAACAACCATCCATGTGCAAAAATACTTTCACAAGAGCTACGGTTTCAGGTGAGAGATTACAGCACCTGGGTCAAGCACAGAAAGAAGAAAAGATGCACTGAGGAAGGTAGGAAAGACAATCTCACATTTCCCACATCACCCAACCCCAAACAGACAACTCAGTGTGGAAAGAGATACCCACCCAATGGAGGAAGCAGGCTAAAGTAAGCGCCCAAGTTCACCACAAACCCCAGGGCCAAGCCTATCAAATGAAACCAGGCACCACACGAACCCAAGATTCTGGAGCACCCTCGTAGACCCAGGCTACAGGACCATCTCAGCACCAGGCCAACCCCCAAGAAATAGGCTCCAGGCCGGCCTCACACACCCAGGCTTCAAGCCAAACACTGAAGTCCCAGATACCAGGCCTGCCCACATGGACCCAAGAAGAAGAGCCAGCCTGGACCAAGGCTCTAGACCTGTCCCCAGGCAAAAGGATAGCCTGTTGAAGTCCCACAGCAATACAATTATAGTGAGGGACATTAATACTACACTGAGTAGATGGCCAGACAGAAAATCAACAAAGAAGACAAGGACTTGAACAAGACAATATATTGACTTAACAGACGTATGCAGAACATTCCATCCAACAACAGAATACACATTTAAGTCACACAGAACGTCCTCTAGGATAGACTATAGGTTAGACCGCATGACAAGTCTTAAAAGATTTAAGATTGAAATCAAGTGTCTTTTCCAACCACAATGGTATGAAACTAGAAATCAGTAATGAGCAAAACTGGACAATTCATAAATACGTGGAAATTAACAGATTTGTGGAAAAAAAACAATGGGTTAATGAAAAATCAAAAGGAAATTAAAAAATATCTTGAGAAATGAAAAAGGAAGCACAATATATCAAAACTTTGGAAGGCAACAAAAGCAGTTCTAAGAGGAAAGTATAAGTGCCTACATTTAGAAAACAGAAAGACTCAAATAACCTAACTTGTACCTCAAGAAATTAGAAAAAGAACAAATTTAAAGAAAAGTTAACAGAAGGAAGAAAATAATAAAGATCAGAGCAGAAATAAATGAAATACGAGACCAAAAAAGTACAAAAGGTCAATAAAACTAAAAGTTAATTTTTGATAAGATACAATACAGAATCAAACTAAGTGTCCATTGACAAATGAATGGATAAAGAAAATGTGGCATAAGTATACAATGAAATATTATTCAGCCTTTAAAAAAAGGAAATCCTGTGATTTGTGACAACATGGATGAACTTAGAGGACATTTATGCTGAGTGAAATAAGTCAGGCACAGAAGGACAAATACCGCACCATCTCACTTGCATGTGGAATCTAAAAATGTCAAAGCCAAAGTAGAATCGTGGTCACCAGTGGCTGAGGTAGTGGGAAAAACAGGAAGATGCTGGTCAAAAGGTACAAAATTGCCGTTATGCAGGATGAGTAATTCTATAGATCCAATGTACAGCATAGTGACTATAGTTAATAAGACTGTACTGAGCACTGGAAGCATGCTCGGAATATAGAGGTGCTCCCATCACAAAGAAAAAGTCACTATGTGAGGAGATGATAGGTCAATCAGTTTGACTACAGCAATTACTTCTCTATGTGTGTATATCAAATCATCTTGTTGAAAAATACGCAGATCAAATCACTATGTTAAAAATTAAAAATAAAAGGTCAACAATGGGAAAAATGACACAAAAGTCCTTTTTTCCCCTCTTCTAAAATTATATCATTTTTAAATACATGGTTCCAGAGGAATGGATACCTATGCAGAACAAAAATTAATCCTGCCTCACACCACACACAAAAATTAATTTGACATGTAGCATATGTGTAAATTTTAAAAGTATAAACAACAAAGGATCTAGAAGAAAATACAGACAAACGACTTCATGAATGTTCCAGGTACAAGTCAAAAGACACAGGCAGCATTTCAAAGCAGTTCACGAAGGGCAAATATGGAGACCAATGTGACTAACCCAAAGGCTACAGCCTGAAAAGTGACCCATAATTGTAACAAGCCCCAAGTCAGGAATTTCTCTACAAAAATATCACTAATCAACATCTGTCAGGCCCATATACACTTTATCTTATTCATTTCATTGTCTGTTTCCCCCTGTGGTTAACGTGGCATGTTTGCCGCAGAGATGGCTGACTAGTGTTAGGATTGCAGTCTCTGGTTATGCAGTAGTGTCCCGGTCCCGTCCGGCAGGACCACGTGTTGTTGTGGAATGCTTGTCCTATATCCCCGGACAAGTGATGAACAAATTCACACGAACTACAGGAATCCAGTGGAGAAAAAGGGATGTTGAGCCACTCTCTAAGTGAGAGAGTGCTAGGGCTTGCATGACTGCTCTATCAGTAAGAGAAAGAGAGCCCAAGGGAGAGAGAGGGAGAGAGAAGTTGAGGGTGAGAGAGGGCCCTATCCCTCCCCTCCACAGGCTTTTATTGACATTCTAGGTAGATTACATGAGGATGGTTCTCATTAACTATGCACAGGTTCGCTTTAGGTGGTTACCATAACAAAAGAAAGAATGTTGCCAATCCCTTTAAGATAAAGGTCATTTGCAAATGTAAAGGGAAAAAAGGTGGAACTGGTTACACCCAAATTTGAGAGGTTTAGCATAGATTTTAGGAAGTTCCTTAAAGATATGCAGTAAACACACAGTTTCCTCAATTCAAGGTGAGGGAGTTTTTAGCAAAAGCAAGTCTCAAAGTGGTCTAGGTGCAGTGCAGGCCTGATTCCCCACGGGAGGCCTATTCACAATGTTCTCTGCACATCACATGCGTCTGTCTGCGTTCAGAGCCAGAGCTGAGCCACAAGATCACATCACACATGGACAGGTTCCCTATACAGTAGAACAAAGCTAACTGGCCCTCAAAGGAGCTGGCCCCATGATGTTAGCCTTACTAGTACCAAACTTTAGCAATCTTTGTTAGCCCCAGAGCTTGACCATTAACCTTCCTAGGAAACTCTATCTAGAAGGTCTGACAAATCTTGTTACTTTGGAATATAAAACAGTTCCCAATGAGAAAGAATTGATTTTGTTTCATTTAATTAATCTTTCTTAACAAAATCACTAGCAAATAATGATTTATTTAAAGCAGGGTCTCTCAACCTCCACACTATTGACATTTTGGACCAGACAACTGGTCCTGTGGAGGACTATCCCAGCATAACAGGCTGTTTGCCAGCAGCGGCCCTGAATTCTACTCTGTAAATGGCAGTAGTATACTCTGAGCTATAAAAACCAAAAGTGCCTCCACGTATTGCCAAAGGTCTCCTAGAAGGCAAAATTACCCCCTACCGAGAACAGCTGCTTTAAAGAAAACACTGTAATGCATTTACATTTTTAATATTTTATTAACAGAATACCTATTTTATTTATTTAACAAAGACTTATAACACACTATGTCCTGGGTACTGCTCCAAACACCATGCCAATGTAAATTCACTTCATCTTCCTAACAGTCTATGAGGTAGGCAATCATTATCCCCACTTTGGAGATAAGGAAACAGGAGCAGCAGAGACAAGGTTGCCTGAAGTCACACAACCAGGAAGTAGCAGAACAGGGACTGAACATAGGGAAGTGGCTCCAGAGTCCATGCTCTTAACCACCACAAATGCCTGATGGTGAAGTCTGACATGTCCTAGATGAGGAGGAATATCACTTATCCATAGCGCAAACAGCAGTCTAGTTTCTTTTGCATGTGGCTTTCCAATTTCCCCAGCACCATTTATTGAAGAGGATTTCTTTTCTCACTGTATGTTCTTGGCTCCTTTGTCAAAAATTAGTTACCCACATACATGTGGGTTTATTTTTGGACTCTCAATTCTGTTCCGTTGGTCCACATGTCTGTTTTTCTGCCAATTTCACACTGTTTTGATTATTGTAGCTTTGCAGTATAACTTGAAGTCATGAAGTTTGATACCTCTGACTAGTTCTTCTTTCTCAGCATTGCTTTGGCTATTTGCGGTCTTTTCTGGTTCTCTACAAAGTTGATGATTTTTTTTTGTTCTATTTCTTTGAAAAATATCATTGAGATTTTGATAGGGATTGTATTAAAACTGTATATTGCTTTGGGTAACATAATCATTTTTAACTATGTTGATTCTTTCAATCCATGAACATAGAATATCTTTCCATTTCTTTGTGTCTTCTTGAGTTCCACTCAATAATTCTTGTAGTTTTCAGTGTATAAGTTCTTCCCATCCTTTGTTAAGTTTATTCCTAGGTATTTTATTCTTTTTGTTGCAATTGCAAATGGAATTGGGTTTTTTTTTTTCATGTTTTCCTGAAATTTCATTTTTAGTATACAGGAATACAACAGATTTTTATATACTGACTTTGTCTCCTACAAACTTACTGCATTTGCTTATTGTTGCTAATGGGTTTTTGGTGGAGTCTTTTAGAGTTTTCTATATAAAGAATCATGTCATCTGCAAAGAGTGGTAATTTTTCTTCTTCCTTATCAATCTGGATGCCTTTTATTTCTTCCTCTTGCCTGATTGTTCTGGGTAGGACTTCCAGTACTGTGTTAAATACTAGTGGTGAGAGCGGGCACCCTTGTCTTATTCCAGATCTCAGAGGAAAAGCTTTCAGTTTTCACCCTTGAGTGTATTAGCTGAGTGTTTGTCATATCTGGCAAAGTTGAGGTACTTTCCTTCTATACTCATTTTACTGAGTGTTTTAATCATAAAAGGATGTTGTAACTTGTCAAAAGCTTTGCTGCATCTATTGCTATGATCATATAATTTTTATGCTATATTTTGTTAATACGGTATACCACATTGATTGAGTTGTGTATGATGAACTATCCTTGCACCCCTGGAATACAACCCACTTGATCGTGATGTGTTATCATTTTAATGTATTGTATTCAATTTGCTGTACTTTAATTCAGGATTTTTGGATCTATTTTCATCAGAGATATTGGTCTGCAATTTTATTTGTGTGTGTGTGTGCATTGTCCTTGCCAGGTTTTGGTATCAGGGTAATGTTGGTTTCATAAACTGAGTTAGAAAGTATTGCCTCTTCAGTAATAAAGTACTTAAAGCAGGATTTTCATCAATTTGTAGATGAGGACACTGAGGGTCATACTATAAATTTTAGAACAAAACAAAAATTCAGATCTTATAACTTATATCCAATGCACTGCCACCATGCTGCCTCATGGTATACAACCAGCTTATTAAAAAAAACAAAAACAAAAACTAGGACAACTGTGTTAATAACATATACAAGTAAATACAAGCAAATCTTCAAAGTTTTCCTTAGTTACTTACTATAAGGCCTCCCCATAATAAAAATCATACAATTAAGTGTTAGTGGTGACCATTGAATCAAGTCTTACTCTCTAAAAGGGCCATTTTCAAATTTGTATGGAAGTTGACATAGGCTTTAAAGATAAACCTGAAAATATACTTTAGATATAATATTGAGACAAAATATGATCAAGAACAAGACTCACATTGAGCCCTGTGTATATTATAGCCATATTCTAAACTAAGTAATATTAATATTTTTGGAAATGTAGGGACAGACTTGAAAACAGGCAACAGTCATTTCAACTTATTGATATAACTCACCATTAAATACAACAATCTCAAAACATTTTTATACCCTGCATACTTACGTATCTTACATATCATGAGCTCTAATATGAAATACCTTGGTTAATGAAGAAAAATACTAATACACTTCTTAATAAAGAACTTCATTCACGTGAAAAATAGAAGGTATATACAAATAAAAATTCCAGGCTTTCCAATAAGAACACTGGGTGTACTAAAATGAATCCTCAAAACACAACTCAAGCAAACTAAGAACTCAAGTCAGAGAAGTAGAGACAATTTGAGCGACAGAAGAAATCATAGAAATCAGGGAACTATGCTGACTAAAGATACCAAACTGCCTCATCATTTGTTGATATATAAACTTCCATTAACAGAAGACAAGCCATTCTCCAAAGGTTTAAACTGTACTGGTACTCACACATTTGCTGAAACTCACTCATACTGAAGTCTGAAAATTAGCCCATCTACTATTTGACAAATACATTTTTTGATGGGGATAACCCTTACCATCTAACTAAACCAGAAGAAGAATTAACCCACAAAATTAACCATGAGAAAAAGAAAACTTTATAAAGATGCTTATCTACTCAGACCTCACAATTTTGTCTAAAACTTCAAGGTTGAAAACAAAAAGAGGTTGTTAAAACAGTTTTTCCAACATTTCTAACAAAAATTTTCTATCTTCATTGAAAATATAGACTTTATTAGAATACAGGTTCAATTTCAGAGAATCTGTTAATCAAAGTATTTGTATGATCTGAGATGTTTAATTACCACCATTGGCCTCAAGTTCAAGCAGAGCCCACAGTCTAAAGGGAAGAAATCAAATTCTTGGCCAGGGTATTAGATTTAAGATATCATCAAATGCCCTCTCTTTCTATAAACTAATGGCCTAATACATATTCACATGATATACATTCATCACATACTGACTCACTATGTCACGTCTTTGGGAAAGCCTTCCCAAACCCACCACACTAGAATGGGTCCTCTTGTACCACTCTCTAATACAACACCCTGCACTACCACTTACCACAGTTGAAATTTTTTATCTATTTCTTTTAAGTTTACCTTCCCCCTTAACTGTAACATCCACATACATCTCATTCTCTGCCCCCGTAGTTCTGACACATTCTAGGCAATCTGTAATTCTTAGAGAATGAAATGAGGGTAGAAAAGAGAGAGTGAGAGTAAATGAAGATTCAGAGTAAACAGTTACAGTAGTACTCCATGTGCTCCAGAATGGAGCTGTGGGAACAATCTAAAATTCAGTCTGATCCTGATTAATTTAATGTCTTCTGGGCTGGAGAGTTTCTGAAATACAGGTCTACTCACTTCAATGTTTACAAATCAAGAATGATCAGAACAAGGCTCCCACTGTCACTGCCAAGAGACACAGAATTGTTCAAAACAATTCCCAAACTGGACTGATCACAATCCAAACCCCAAAGATGTAGTTGGAATCAAGAAACCACAGCAACCTGAGATGTAATGAGTCAACAGACTATACAAAATAAATGGCAATAAGCTGAAAAACACCGTAAATTCAGCCTTCTTACAAAGGAACCTGCTCCAATCTGATGACACTTGATCTAGCGTTCTTCCTTCTTTTT
>VMDR010037666.1:0-10175 GCA_007922815.1 Macrotus californicus | reverse complement strand
TATATAGCTATAATTTTCTTCTAAGCACTGCCTTAGCTGCATCCTACAAGTTGAGCTTCGTTATATCTTCTTTTTGTTCATTGTAAAGTGTTTTCTATTTGACCTCGTAATTTTTCTTTGATCTGTCTTGTTTAATTTCCATATGTCTTATCTTGTTTAATTTCCATATGTCTGTGAAATTCCCAATTTTATGATATTAATCTCTAATTTCACTACACTGTAATAAAAGGACCTATTTTATATGACTTAAGTTGTTTTAAATTTACCGAGGCTTGTGTCATGGCCTACCATATGTCTGTCCTGGAGAATATTTCATAGGTACTTAAGAAGAATGTCTATTCTGCTGTTGTTGGGTAGAGTACTCTCTAGATAACTATGAAGTCTATTTTACATACAGTGTTCTCCAAAACTTCGATTGTTGATATTAAGACAATGTAAGGTATATGCGATGGTTAATATTACGTGTCAACTTGAGTGAATCACAGGGTGTCCAGGTGTTTGGCTAAAGATTTCTGGGTGTGTCTGTGAGGGTGTTTATGGGTAAGATTAGCATTTGAATAAGTAGACTAAGTAAAGCATATAGCCCTCCTAATCTATTATGGGATGGGTTAGTACAAAACAGCAGAGGAGGGGAGAATTTACCTTCTCTGTCTGACTATGTGATCTGGGACATTGGTCTTTTCCTGAATTTGGACCAGGACATAGACCACATAGGCTTCTCTGGTTCTCAGGTCATGGGACTCAGGCAAGAACGACATCATCAGCTCACATGTGTTTCCAGGTTGCAGAGGCAGATTTTGGGACTTCTCACTTCCATAATCATGTGAGCCAATTTTTTATAATATATCTTTATTGATCCTGGTACTCAGGATAATCCAGACTAATATTGTGTGTCAGTTGAGGGAAGGGTCACCTGGAAGTAACAAAAAACATGATTACAGTCACCTAAGCATGTAAGGTTTACTTTAATCAAATAATAAAAAGTACAAAGGTAGTGAGTCCAAGCCTCTTGCCACCCCATGATTGTAATATACTGACCACACCTTTATCTCACTTCCATTATAGAAAGAAAGAAATTGAAACAGGAAGGAATAATACCTATACTGCAAAATCTAAACATTCTCAGAAAATCTTGGCTGAAATTATGCCCCATGTTCATCTCTAGCTACAATAGACTATTTTTAGAAGAGTACCTTGCCACCTTGAAAAAGGAAGGAGGAATTGAAGAGTTAATATTAGGTCAGCAATCATCTTCCATACAAGCAAAACTCAAATTATCTCTCAGCAGGGTTGGAATATCCCTTTGAGGTTATTTTGTAAAGTCAATTTCTGAAGAATGGACCCTAGAGATAGGTATATGACTATTCTAATGGCCTCATGCAATTAGCGGCCCACCTACATTGCGTGTGTAGTGGGTGTTGGGGAGAGATAGTATCTAACATCTAAAAATAAGATCGATTAAAAATCTAGGATAACATAATAAAGAAGAGGAGGAGCCAAAAACAGAGACGGGTAGAGGTTGTAGAGCTCATTCAACAATTCAAGTGATGGAACAGTAAGTACTTTTCGCCCAACCGCATAGCTGGCCAATTTAATCGCAGCAAGCCAAAGAGCTCACAGGTGGGCCTCCTGAACATAATTTCCCATCTGTGGTCTAAGTATGAGGTTGAATAACTTCATAGACTGAAAAATGAAGTTTCCGATTTAAGAACTTATATCTTGACTGCAGGAAGAAGGTCTTAGTCATCACATTCTATCTGTGCATATATTTTTGTGTGTGTGCACTTGTACACATTCTATGTGCACATATTACGTGTGTGTTATGTGAAAGTGAACATGCACCCTCACGAGTATGGCATTTTCCAGGTCAGTCATTCCAGAGTCAACCTGTACATTAATTTTCAATTTCTAAGGGACTCCTCAGAGGAGTGTTAAGACAACATTCCTTTGCATTCACCTGCACAATTCACTTGTTGTAAATAATGAGATCCCCAGGAAGATATAACAGCAATATGTTTCTGTTCATTTCTTACTTTCTGAGTATGTGCACTGACACTTTTGATTGCTCTGGAGACATCAAAAATGGCTAAGGATAGACAAATGATTCCTCCAAAATTCATAATTTGTATTTTTTATGTGTCTGTACCTTTTACTACATGTACAGCACACACATGATAATGTGAGAAGTATAAACACATTTAAAAAAATTTAGAATTAAAAGCTGAAAATTCATTGGGATGGCAGAAAGTGAAGCACGCTCATGCATTATTAATCTCTGCTATAAAAATGGAATTTACAGTAACATGATGTTTATTGCTTGTGCTCGTGAGATGCAGAGACATGCGCCTCCTGTGCCAGGTCCTTTAAAGCAAAGCTAGCTGTTCCACTTCATGCTGATGGCACTGCAGCATCAGCAGCACCAATGGCATCGCTCAGGGTCTTCCAAACAAATTTCTAGATTTCATTATCAAAAAATGGTTTGCCCACTTGTGCTTCTTGACTTAGTCCAAACTGACAGCATGAGTTGGAATGAGTCTAAACCTACTTTTGTAGTGATATATCACAGATTACAATGGGAGTCATAGAAGTGTGTTACAGAGTCCCATTAACATTACCTCGCCGTCTTTCCAAAAGAACCAAAAAATAATCCTAGGAAGAGGATTTGTTGTTATTGTGGTCTTTTATTTGTTTTACAAGAGATTCTAGCAGATTTGTGTTTACAGATTCCTGCTGAAAAGGTTGAGCATGGTTATATAAAGATTTCCTGGAATACTGGGCATGGGGACACAAATCCTAGGTTTCCAGGTATGTCACCTATATTACCTGAGGTCTCATAGACTGAATCAACATGAGGATGAGTGGAGTTTGTGTACCTACCTCCCCACCATATATTCAAGGTTGCAATAGGTTTGATATGGGTTAGTTGGTTTGCTTAGATATTTCAGCTTATACTTTTTCAGACTTAACATAATCAAGCATCCTTTTTCCTAGGAGCCCCATAAAGTAGGGTTTTATGTCAGATTGGCCATATGTAGTTATCATTTTCTAACTCAAAAGTGGTTGAATATGAACAATTGTATTTGGCTCAACCTAACTTTTGGACCCAAGTAGAAAAACTGCTCTGAATGAAATAGGACTAGCTCCCCTCCTTAAGAGTTTACTAAGAGTCCTGTCCTCTAAATGGTGCCAGAGAAAGCACTCTAAGTCACTTCCCAATTCTAGTTGCACGAGGCACTACATACTGCACAAAGAATTGGGTAATCATGGCTCAAACTGTGGCTCTTACATTTCCATAGCTTTAAGTTACTGATGAATAGTGGCTCCCATGTCATTCACAGTGGTTATTAAGAATTCCATGGTGTTTTTAAATGCTCAGGGGAAAGATGAACATGTGTTCATCTTAAAAATAGGCAAACCGAGGCCAAGTATGAGTAGAATAACTTTCAATTATCATTTAGGCAGTCATGATGTCAAAGGTCTCCTTCTGTCAACTTCAAGTTTTTGTTTTCGTGCTCACCTGCTGCATCCTCACAGCAACTGGACTGTTGGCTCTCTAACTGCTCACCATCAACCACAATGCTTCAGCCCCCATATTCAGAGCTATGTAATGTCACTTCTTTCATTTCTCATCTCTAAAATGGGAATAATAATAATATCTACTTTATAGGACTTTTGTGAGGATTCAGATAGTCAATGGATGTGAAATATTTAGAATAGTGCTTGTATGAGAAAAGGGTTGTGTGTGTTAGCTCTTATCATGGGACTTTTTCATCAAAAGGCTCCTGCTCCAGGAAGTTGAAACTTGATGGAAAAACCTATACTTGAATTTTATTACAACAAGCTTTTATATGCATGAATTCAAAAACAAAAAATCACAACCGAAGATTGATTATGAGTCGGTAGATTGCATTCTGCTCTAATAGGTGTCTTATGTTTCACTATTCAGGGAGTTCATCCATATTCCTCTTTGTTTATGGTCTTATGTTGAGCTGAGGAATAATTTCAGAGAGTCATAAAAAAGCCAAGGTGTTTGTCATAGCACCTGGAAGCAAGCATACTGTGGGCAGGTGCTGAGAAGCCATTTCCATCCCTTGTGCCAAAACACCTCAGCCCTCTCCCTGCCATGGCCCTGGTCTTGGACATCACCGAGGCAGCCCCTGCCAGCCCAGCAGGCTTTTGATGGCTCTGTAGTCTAGAAAGTGAGATTATGGGACAAATGCTCTGGCTCCCTCTCACAACTGGCACTTTCCACAGGGCCTGTGGGATCGGAGCTGTTGATCTCTGGGCTCGTGGCACGACGGCCAGGTATGAAAGTGCTCAAAAAGGCTGGATGGGAGCAAATTGGAAGCTTCTGGACTATTACCAATAAACTACTCCTTCCAAAAACCTAAAATAGTACATGAATAAGACTACATTATGAATCTGCTAATAAATGTCATTGTCTTGAATACCACATCATATCTACTATCCATGTAACAATTGCTGCTGCCGCCCTATCTATGTATCACCAATAACTCTTGATTCTCTGGTTACCAGCAGTTTGCTTCTGGGTTTTCAAGGATATCTGGATCTAACTTTTGAAGCTGGGATAGATCAAGTGAGGATCTTTCTGTCAGGGCCCTAGGAAGCAGGAGAGTCAAGCAGATGTTGGAGAGTAGGACCCAGGTGGGAAAATGGCCTGGTTAATCAACATTCTGTACAGCTGCTGGTGGAAATGCTCTTTACATACAAGTGCTCATGGGAATGGGGAGGTTAGATGGGGAAGACATAAAGTTTGAGGACAAAACAAACAGAGGAATGTATTATATTTATATCAGTGTGGTAAAGTGATGACCTAGGTGGAGAGAACAGTGAGGGCAGAAGCAGATGGAATTTGAGAGGATGAGCTGAGGAGAGAGGCTCTAAGTGTGAGTACAGGCAATCCAGGGCCTGTATCCTCAGACGCTGGGAAAGTAGCATGTTTTATTTGCAAGAGAAAGGTTCGGTGCATTTTCTTGGTCCCTTAAAGAAATGGATCAGGTCAGGTAACAGAATTTTACACTTAAAAGTTGCACAAGGAATATCCCTCAGTAAGGAAATAAATTGGTGCTTTTTAAATAAATGGCATTTCCTCCAATTTCTTTGTACGAATTAAAAATGAAGGTTACAACCATCAGTCAAAAAGAAATTCAGCAATGTTGAAATTAACACAAGAGGAAAGATGTCCTCCACTGAACAAACACTAATAAATTTGCTTTCTTTTTTGATGCAAGAAGCAAGATTTCCCCAAGACTTGAATTTCTGTTGCTGCCAAATAAAAGGTTACCAGATTCTTAAGCTTGGAAAACTCAGTGTTAAACAGACAGATTTCCTAGTTGCAGGGTTTCTCAGAGTCTTTTATAAAAAATGAATGAGTTTGACAATTTCTAATATGTGCCTATAGAACACATTCCCCAAACTTACTGGATAGTAGAATCCTTTTATAAAACTAATAAGGACTAATGTTTTCCCAACACATGTTGAGAAATGTCACCCAAGGGGTCTTAGCAAATCTCTTTTATGAGCCTCAGGGTATCTTAATAAACCTCATTAAATGGTAGGTATTATTATGTGTGAAGCACTTTACACATATTATTTTTAATTCTTACAACTGTCATATGTGCGAGACATTATTATTGCATATGACAATTAAGGAGACTCAGAGAGGTTAATGGACCTACTAAAGTCACAAAGCTAGTAAATGACAGAGATGGGTTTTAAACACAGATCTGCCTTAATCTACAGTCATTTTTTTCTGAATAATATCTTTTTGTATAAATACAGTTGAATGTCAGAGTTCCTCACTCTGTGTTTGCTAAAGAAGGTGGTATTCTCCTATCCTTTTGAATTAATTATAATAAGGAATACCCATTTGATAACCTTAATGTTTGATGTAAATGGCCATTGCAGACAATGGGTTGATTAGGAAAACAAAGGAATGAAATCATTCCATATATAAAGTGGAATGTAACCAAATTCTGTTGCTGAGTAAGACTTGAAAATGATTTTCAAGGCTGCATTAATGCATCATCTACTGGCTTCCCCTGGCCCAGGCTGTTACTTTGCCAGATTCAGATTTGATTTAATAAGCAACAACTTAAGAAAAACCATTTATGAAATATCTTTGCAAGGCTCAGAGACATGTTCAACTTGAAAGCATCTTGGAGACTTTATTGAACCGGAAGGACCATATCCTACACTGTTCTTATTTTGCCTTACATTCTTATTTTGTAAAGCCTGGCCTATGAGTTTAAATCTGCTGTCCTATAGGAATAATCTTTGCTATTCTACCTTTGCCTCAACTACATTAAATGCTTGAAAAGCACAATCGCCAAGTTCAATGGTCTTTGCCTCCCCAGCCACACCTCTCTTCAGAACAAAGATCTTCATATTCCAAATGCTTGATTTCTAAAGAGAACTATTGAAGAAATAAGCCGACTTTCCTAAATCTAGTGCTATCAAGTTGAAAAAATTCAAAAGCTTCTTTAATTTCAACGACAGTGTGAAATTTCCACTTTATTTTGTGAATTCAGAATGCTTGATTATTATAAACTGTTCCAAGTTTTTTTCTTAGGCGACACAAACTGTCTTCCAAAGACAGATTAACTTTTTATCTTGACTCCATTTCTTCCCTAAATGTGGATTCTTGAGGCTGTTAGATTGGTGCCTCTGGAGGCCAGTTTCGTGTTTTTCAGACAGCTCGGGGTCTGGGAGCACAGGCTGAGAAATTCATCAGAGGTTTGGGGGTATTCAAACAACAGTGGCTTCCTTTGAAGATTCTTTCACCTTTTCTACAATGGCTTTTTAAATGTAGCAATTTTCTGTGAGAGGAAGTGGGAGAGGTTGTAGGGAAAAGATTTTACATTGGGGATTTCAGTAGGTTTGCTAGGTAAAATATAGAAAAATTAGTTAACTTTGAAATTCAGATAAACAATGACAAAAATTTCCCACATATGTCCCAACTATTGCATGGTACATACTTCTACTAAATAATTCTTCCTTATCATCAGACATTCAAAACTAATCGACTGTTCTATATTTTTATTTGCTAACTCTACTACCCTAGATATGAGAGAAGTCTAGACATAAGAGCAAGAGGTGTTGATGAGTGAGGGCCACGCACGTGGAGCAGAGTGGACTTTGAAGGGGTTGGGACAGAAGGACTCTAGAGGCGAGGGTGGCAATGTGTGTGCATAAAAAGGGAGGAAAGAAAATATGCTTTTCAGATTCGAGAGTTATGCTTCTTAGGAGTATTTAAGAAATAAAATGAAAACAACCTAAGTATTTTTTATAAACAAATACAATTAGAGAAAACATCAACTGTTAATATTTTATCACATTGTCATCTAGAGCATCAAATTTGGGCCTTTGTAAAACTTTGAATGCAACCTAGTTAATTTAATTTTTCCAAACCATTTCTCTCTTTACGTAAAATAATGACAGCTGAACGGTGTTTTGTAATGTTTAATTTATTAAAAAATAAAATTACATTTCTTTGGAAAATAGTTTATATTCCAGGACATGTTTGTGTTCCAAGATCATACTGTTTGCCCAGTCTATTCTTCTCCCCTGTATTCTAAGCACATCACTCATTCATTTGCAAACAGACCTCTGTGAGGTTTTAGCCTGGCGGAAACCTCCAGTTTCTTGAAACTGAAAAAGTCTAAAAAGATGGTGCATAGTTGGCTTCCAAGGGCAACTAGAGAGAGAGCAGCAAGTGGTTGTTCAAGCAAGAGGTGTGAGGTGGGAACCATGTATGAGAAAAGAGGTGGGGGCAGAGATGTGGAGGGTGAGATGGCACAGTTCTTGGTGGTGGAACTCATCTACAGGCCGATGAGGGGACGCATTCAACATGTATGGCTGGGGGAGCTCATCCCTGGAGTGGACACAGTCATTCCCTGCCTTCCAAAATACGCCACATGCCTTGAGCACGGACATCACAGTCAGACTTAAAGGGACCCTGAGAACCAGACCTATCATGCCTCAGTGGTAGCCTTGATGGACTAATGATTAGTAGCTTCCTCATCCCTAGAAGTTACTTAGACTCCAAAACCTTTGTAGGGCATGTCACATAATAACTGTGATTAAATTTCCCAACAGCACAGCAGGATAAGTCAGAACTAAGTTCATTCAAGGAAAATAAAGTAAAATTTCTTGCACGTCTGTGGCCTAAGATTCATACCCACCCCACATATTTGCTTCCTCTGCACTCTACATTTATCAATTACTAGGATGAAGTCTTTTGATTTTTTTCTCATAATTATGCCTAAGGTATCATGATGTTGAATACCTATTTCATGAATTTGTTATTAAGATATTGTGGGTTCCAGAGAAATTCCCTAATTACTTGATTTTAATTCAACTAGGGCAGACTCTAACTAATTGTGTCGCCTCTCAGATTTTGAAATAATTGAATGTCTGTTTCTGTCTTTTGATCCAAGTCCTAGAGAGTAGTTTTCAATATAATAATATTTTCCTAGCATTACTTTAGCAGTCAAACAAGAATATAATCCAAAAAGCCCCCTGTATTCACAGAGACAATGCTCTTATGATGAAACCACAGAAAGAAGTTGTAATTAATGCAAGAAATAATGCGAACAATCTATTAACATAATCTGAATGAAATCCTTGCACTGTTAAATGCAGACACTAAGTGCTCATATAATACTTTATTAATTAACAAAGTATTTATCCACAGGGAAATGAGGATAAGAGACCATACATTTTGTCAGACTACAGGAAAATGTATTAGTGCTTCATAAGAAATGCATACAATTCAAACAATAGCATGATTATCTTTTTAAAGCAATTACATTTAATCTCAGAAGAAAGAATAAATACATTAATTCTTCCATGTTTCCTGATAAGCCACTGAGATACATAAGTGATCATTTTCTTTTCCTACTGCTCTAGAGGCTGGTGGAAATCCAATGTGTGCTGCTTAGACAGATTAGACAGTAAAATACCACTTAGGACATGAAAATACATTATGAGAATAACTGACTTTTGACTGAATAGGATTCTCTTCTCCAAGAAGCCGTGGTTGGTACCTGACTTTGCACATTCCTTTCAGCTTTTGAGACTTGGATGATGAGAAGGTGTATCATTCATACATAATGATTGTGTTTGGTATTGAATTCCAGGCTTTTTTTTTTCTTATTTTGTATGCTGGGCTGCATCAAGTATAATAATTGAGAATGCCTTTGACCTTTAAAATTCCAACGAGAATAAAGTCAAACTAGTTTTCTCCATGATTTCTTTCTCTTGGCCCTATCCATTTTCCTCTTGGCCTCCCAGCACTGGGAGATATAAACAGAAAGCACACCCCCTATTGGCATTAGCTGATTGTGCCAATTATGTGATGCAGGCCACAGGCCATGCAGTCACCGACTAATGGCAGATGACTTTGTCCACATGGCTCTTGCTTATCACCTCCTAAGTGACCACCAGACTTTCATAGTCCTAGTTTCCAGTCCCATACCACTCTTTCATCTATCCATCTTGAAAGGACTGCTCCAACTTCTCATTCAGCTGCTCCATAGATGCTGTGTCTCTTGGATGCTGGCTCTTCAGACATCATAGCCCTTCCCAGTTTACCTCTGGACTCAAGCCCCAGGGTACTCTGTGTCCTCAAATGTTGTCACCTCTCACTAGGGCTGCGGCAAATAGACGGGAGCTGGTACAAGACTACAGACAGATTGCGTGGCCAAAGGTCCACTTATTTCTTGAATAATAGGGTGTTTGAGAGGATAAGACTTAGAATTAGGGGGTATAAGTTCTAGGTGCCACACGGCGTGACAAGAAAATAATTGAACCCTCTAAGTCTTCTTGTTTTATAATCTGCAACATGGTAGTACTAACTGGTTTCCTGTTGCTTCCCAGGGACTGTGGTGATGGCAATTATTATTACATATGTAAAAGTATTTTGGAAAAGTATGAAATAGTAAATGCGTTTCATTATTGCGTGTATTTTTATGAGTAAAACACTGTTCAAGTGAACCATTTGAAATGTTTTTCTAAAGCATACAAGTTATGCTGTACCTCGGGGGAAAGTGCTGTGGTCAAAAACATTTGGTAAAAACTGCTTATAGCATCTCCCTCTAGGAGATAGAGAATGCTTGTTGGCACACTAAAGGCTTTGAAAATCCCCACCCAAA